>PVLC010014315.1:0-39235 GCA_004027655.1 Graphiurus murinus
ACACACACACACACACACACACACACACAAACATGTTGACTTAAGTTGAAGGACTTGCCATTTGCTTCTTGTCTCGAGTTATTAGAAAGAAGTTCTAGCCGGGCGTGGTGGCGCACACTTGTAATCCCAGCATTCGGGAGGCTGAGACCGGAGGATCTGGGTTCGAGGCCAGCCTCAGCTACCTAGTGAGGCACTCCACAACTTAGCGAGACCCAAAGAATAAAAAATAGGGCTGGGGGTATAGCTCAGAGGTAGAATGCCCCTGAGTTCAATCTCCAGTACTGCAAAAAAAAAAAAAAAAAAAGAAGTTCTAACTGCCCTGGACCAACTACCAGCCAAGGGTGATTCCATGCATTCTTCCCAAGAGCCTCAGCTGTAGCCCAGGAATTCAAACACAAGTGGAAGGGGGAACTTTGGCTTGTCTCAATATCAATAAACTTGTCTTCATAACGAAAGACAAGACTTGTTTGCCAGACCTATAAGGAAAACATATCTGTTTTGTGTACTGCAGGAAACCGGTCCATGTACCGTGTCACTGAGTGAAAGCAGAGGCCCTTTGTACCGGAAAGAAAGTCCTAACAAGAACCCAGGGCGCCGTGTTCTTACCAAGTGTTCGCACATGCCTGCTCGCCCGTCGGCCTTCAAAAGATTAACTGCTTTTTATCTGCCAGTGATTGTCCTTTTTGAGCGAGTCCTGTAACCTGTTTAAGCTTTGCCAGTTGCATTCTGGAGATTGAGACCGAATCAAGACAGGCTGCTTGATACTGATTTGAGGTTTATACAAAGCAGGAGGACTGCGAAATTTTCCATATGACTTTTTTTTTTTTTTTACAGGAAGACATCTGACCTGGATAAGTTCATTTATAAGTGAAAGCCGGAGGTTTATTTATTTATGTTTTTCAGTTCCTTAAAGAAAAAGTAGAGAGAGAAGTCAATTACTGCTGCAGCATAGAATTTCATAAAACCACTCTAAAATAGAGCAAAAGGAGTTATTTCAAAAAAGAAGAGAGAGATTTAAATCCACATACTATCTCAGCAAGCTTAAGTGGCTAGTACAAGAGACAAGTAAGTCAAATAGGAAAGTAACTAGAAAATTACATTAATATAGTGATGTAAGTATGAAAATTAAAGTGAAAAAAACACACCCATCAACCAGATGGATTTTTCTACTCATGAAATACAGCATTTTCTTGTTACCCCTGTGGGGATCTGGAGAGTTGACAGGAGCTGAGTGGGAAGGGCCAGATTTTTTGGAAGTGAGCGCTCGCTCGCATGGGCCTGAAAAGCTGAGTCTCTTTGCCTTCTGGATTTCCACATTCTCTACCGTAAAACCCAGCTCTTCTGTATTCTGTCTC
Organism: Graphiurus murinus; assembly: GCA_004027655.1. Classification (NCBI taxonomy): domain Eukaryota; kingdom Metazoa; phylum Chordata; class Mammalia; order Rodentia; family Gliridae; genus Graphiurus; species Graphiurus murinus. Next base: position 1,356 of record PVLC010014315.1, read on the forward strand.
TCCTACTGGAGGCCTGCAGGGCAGAGTCCAGCTCCCTGGGTGTCAGATGGTCATCTGTCTGGATGTCCCATCAAGTGACAGAAAGAGCTCCAGTTTGCTGGTGCCACAGAGTACGATGGCGAGAACCTCAGCTCCGGAGGCCGAACACCAGAGGTTAATACCTGGCTCCAGCCTCGAACTAGGAAAAATGACTGACTTTCACTGCAAAATAGGAATAATAATTCCCATCCCTGCAGGCCACTAGGAAGACTAAATGAAACTCGATCTGGTCACTAGAGAGCCCATACGTGGTCCCTGGCACGTACCTTCTCTGGGCCTGAGTTTGGCGATAATGGCGAGGCGTGTTTTGTTGTGTGTTACTTTAGATAGGAGCAAGGCAGGAATCCTGCCAGCTATTGTTTAGAGGCAAACAGAGGAGCTTTATTCTGCTGGTCACACAAAAAATAAAATAAAATAAAGTAAAATAAGGAACTGTCATTTCTAGGAGGGGACTGGAAAAAGCAACAAAAACATAGTAAATATAGGATTGGCTGAAGTAGAAGTCAAATCAAAAGCTTTACCTTTGTCCTCCCTTAAAGTAATGAAAGCTGTGCACCAGAGGCAGATTTCTCCTTCTTTTTTTTTTTTTTTCTGTACTGGGGATTGAACCCAGGGACATTCTGAGCCTCCCAAGTACTGCGATTACAAGTGTTTGCCTCCACGCCCGGCTCCAGAGGCAGATTTCTTCTGAAGACAAAGATATTCCAGTTTCCAAACCCCCTCTTCCCTAAATTAATATTTAGTACTCCTACTAAATTAATATTTATTCCAGGCCTCATTTTATATTATTTTCTTAAGAGGGACCCTCAAAATCATATAAGCATCAAACCACCTTTCAAGTGTCATCTCTAATTAAGTTTCCTTATTTCTGCTTCTCTTCTATACTGAAGTTTTGGTTTCAACTTCAAATGTGCAGTTTAGAATTTGATGTGAACAAAAGAAAAGCTATCATCTGACGTGTAAAATTCTTACATTCCCAAAACACTAAAGACTACACTTGCTAATTCGGTAGCATAACAGTAAGTCACGACGAAGTACTCTTGCTCAATTATAAACACTTTTAAAAAAACATTCTAATTGACAAATAGCACGTATATGTGGGAGTACACAAGCCATAAGTGAATATCTGAGTGGATTATAACAGATTGAAGATATCCTGTAGCTAACATTTAAATATACATCATTACCAGAGGGTGCAGTGGCAGATGCCTGTAATCCCAGTATTAGGAGGCTGAGACTGGAGGATCTCAGATTTGAGGCTAGCCTCAGCAACTTAGGGAGACCCTCAGCAACTTAGGGAGCTCCTGTTTCAGAATAAAATTAAAATAGGGCTGGGGGGTGTAGCTCAGAGGTGGAATGCCCTTGGGTATTCAATCTCCAGTACAGAAATAAGTATGTAAGTAAATAAGTAAATAATTTGTTACCAACTCCTCAGAAAGCCCCCTATGTCATGGTGCTTCTATTCTCCAATTTTTTATGCTAAAATTTTAGACCTTTGAAAATTTGAAATAACACAATAAACGCTGTACAGCTGCACACCCTTTAGTTGGACTCATTGATGTTGAACCTTTGGCCACATTTGCTTGTTCTTGTGTCCCTCCCACTCTATTGTTTGGCCATTTGAAAAATATCCTAGCACCCTATTCCTAAGCATGTCATGCATTTCCCAAGAGCAGGATGTTCTCCTATATAACACTATATAGGAGTTTTCCTATATAACACTATCATCATAAATTAAATGTCGAATTACCATGTTATCATTCAGGACATGGAAAACACTGTCTTTTTTTTTTTTTTTTTTTTTTTTTTGGTGGTGGTGGTACTGGGGATTGAACCCAGAGGCATTCTACCTTTAAGCTACATCCCCAGCCCGATTTTTTATTCTTTATTTTGAAACAGAGTCTCGCTAAGTTGCAGAGGGCCTCACTAAGTAGCTGAGGCTGGCCGCAAAACCGGATCCTCCGTTCTCAGCCTCCCAAATGCTGGGATTACAAGCGTGTGCCACCACGCCCGGCTCCAGAGATGAGTTTTGATACTGGGTCTTCCGAGAGTTTTTGTTGGTTGTTGCTTGTGTTTGTGTCTGTGCCTGAGGCTCGATACCTCAAATGTCACGGGCAAGACCAGAGTCATAATTTGGGGAAGCTATACAAAATTAAAATACAAGCCAGGCATGGTGGCGCACGCTTGTAATCCCAGCATTTGGGAGGCTGAGACTGGAGGATCCGGGTTCACGGCCAGCCTCAGCTACCTAGTAAGGCACTCTGCAACTTGGTGAGACTCGGTTTCGAAATAAAGAATAAAAAATAGGGCTGGGGGTGTAGCTCGGAGGTAGAATGCCCCTGAGTTCAATGCCCAGTACCGCAAAAAAAAAAAAAAAAATTAAAATATAGGGCCTTTTGCTCAAAAGGGAGAGAAAATTTGGTCTTTAAGATACTAAGATATACAGCTTTTACCTTGAAAAATATCATAGCACGATGAAATATAATGGGTGATAGTGATACATATATAACAATATAAACAATGAATTGCAAAACAAATTGATGTCATAATGTTATACAATATCATAAATCCAATACTTTATTATTATTAAATACTAATATAGCTTTTTTGATCATGTATTTTCCTGGCTTTTTTATACCTATGCTTGTATCAAGTCAATCAAATCTTGTAGCAACTTCGTTTTCAATCAATCTTAATTGAAAGGCCAGGGATGGTGATGCATGCCTATAATCCCAGTACTTGGGAGGCCAAGAAAGGAAGATCCCAGGTTCAAGGCCAGCCTCAGCCTCAGCAATCTACTGAGGCCTTCAGCAACTTAGCAAAACTCTGCTTCAAAACAAAATATAAAAAGGGCTGGGGGTGTCACTTGGAGGTAGAATGTCCCTGGATTCAATACCCAGTACCAAAAATAAAAAAATCCACCTGGTAATTTCAAGACAGACAGCAGAGCATTAAATCTGATGTGGGCTTCTTCTGGGTGGAATCTGTGCAATTGCAGCAGGTAGCTGGTGGCTTCGGGACTGGTTAGGTCATTGTCCCTAAGAAGTTCCCCTCTTATCCACAGCAGCTGGGCAAGCTGAAACATAAAAGACAGGTGGAAAGACACCTGCTTGCAAGGGACTCCAGCGGACTGCTGGCCTAGAGCAGAGGTTCACACTCCATGTGCCTGAGAACGGACTGGAGGCTGCACGGATCACCCCAGGGCTGCTGACACCCCAGTTCTGGGAAGAGCCTGGGGTGCCCATTCCTATCAAGTCCCCGTGTGATGTGGCTGTGGCGCTGTGACCCACTGTACACACCAGGAGAACCACCACTATAGAGCACAGTGCATTTCAGTTCCTTTGCTTTGTTTTTTGTGGTTTTAGGGATTGAATCCAAGAGCATTCTGACTCTGAGCTATACTCCAGACCAATTATATTTTTTATTTTGAAACAAGGTCTCATTAAGTTGTGTTAGGCCTTGCTGAGTTGCTGAGGCTGGCTGTGAACTTGAGACCCTACTGTCTCAGCTTTCCAAGTACCAGAACATTCCAGGTTTTTTTTAAAGCAAATACAAATTTTGTATCTATGTAAGGTATACAATATGATGTTTTGATTTATGTATATGTTCTGAAATGATTTCTATAATCAAGCTGCTTAACATACCCATCCCCTCACATAGATACCACTTTTATTTGTGTGTTTGTTGGGTTTTGGTGAAAACACTTAAGGTCAGCTCTTTTCGCAAATTTCAAGTAGACACTACCACATACTAACTTTGCATCATGCTACACAGTGGCTCTCCAGAACATACTCATCCCACAGACATAAACCTCTGTGCCATTTGACTCACGTGTCCCCATTTCCAACTCCCTACAGTCCTGGCCACCGCATTCTACTCTCTCCTTTTATGAGTTCATCTTTTTATTAGTGTAGCTTTTTCCAAGTGTGAGGATTGTGTAGTGTTTTTCTTTCTGTACCTGGCTAGTTTCACTTAGCATAATGTCTTCCTGAATCATCTATGCTGTCGCAAACTGCAGAATTTCCTTCTGTTTTTGAAGTTGGATAATATTCCATTACATATATATGTGTGTGTATGCATATGCTTATAAAATATATATGTTATATATATATGTTATGTATATAGTATGAAAATATAAATGTATAAAATATATATATATACTTTTTCTTTATTCATCCCTTAATGAACACCTAGGTTGTTTGCATATTTTTGTTTATATGAGTAATGTTGCAATGCATACAGTAATATCTTTTTGAGATACAAATTTCATTTCCTTTGGATGTGTAACCAGAAGTGAGATTCCTGGATCATAGGGCAGTTCTATTTTTAATTTATTGAAGAATCTCCATGCTGTTCCATAATGGCTCTACTAATTTACATCCCCACCAACAGTATACCAAGGTTTCCCTTTCTCTCAATCCTAGAATGCTTCTACACAGCGAAGAAAACAATCAATAGAGTGAAAAGGCAGTCTATGGAACTGGAGAAAATATTTGTGAACAGTACATCTGATAAAGGGCTATGTCTTACTCCATTAGTGCTACGATAACAAAATACCATAGACCAGGTAATTTATAAACAATAGAAGTTTTTCTCACAGTTCTGGGAAGCTAGAAAGTCCGAGAGAAAAGTGTGGGCAGATTTGGTGTTCAGTGAGGGCTACTCTTTGCTTCCGAGATGGAGCCATGTTGCTGTGTCCTCTGGAGAGGACAAACATGTGTCCGCATGTGGTGGAAGGGACAGAAAGGCAAAGAGGTCTAGCTTGTCCTCTCGAGTCCTTTTATAAGGGCATTAATCCCTCCTAAGGGTCTCACCCCAGCATACCATCACCTTACCACCTTGGGGTTTAAGTTCTAACATATAAGTTTTTGAGGGACATATGCACTCAAACCACAACAATATAATATTCAAAATGTATAAAGACTTCAAACAACTGGATATTTAAAAACAAGTAACCCAATTTAAAAATGAGCAAAGCAGCCAGGTGTGGTGGTATATGCCCGTAATCCCAGTGCCAGCCTCAGCAACTTAGCAAGGCTCTCAGCAACTTGAGACCCTGTTTCAGAATAAAAATTAAATTGGGCTAGGGATGTAACTCAGAGGTAGAATGATCCTGAGTTCAATCCCAGGTACCATTTAAATAAAAAAAGAAAATGGGCAAGGAACCTGAATTGACATTTCTCAGAAGAAGACATACTAATGACCAGAAGGTATATGAAAAAGGGCTCAACATCAGTACTCATCAGGGAAATAAAGTAAAATCTGAAAGGAGATATCACCCACAGCTCTCAAAATGGCTATTATAAAACTTTTATACTAAAACACGCAAAAGAAATCTTCTTATTTTTAAAAATATACAAAGTTTTAAAAAGCAATCGGAACATATATGTAGACTAGATTTGGCCTGAATATTCTTGATTTATAACTCTCCCACAAAGAAATTGCACTCAATTAGAGGGAGATAGCACTCAGAAACCTTAGTGTTTAAAAAACTAACTAGGAAGCCAGGGACAGTGGTGTACATCTGTAATCCTAGCTACTTAGAAGGCTGAGGCAGGAGGATTCCAAGTTTGAGGTCAGGCTGGGCAGCTCAGTAAGACTCTGCCTCAAAATAAAATAAAAATAAAAAATAAAAAAGGCTGAGAATATGCAGAGCACCTCTAGATTCAATCTTCTGCTGTACCAAAAAACAAAAACAAAAAAGCCATTAGAAAATTGGGGTGAGAGTTACAATTCAAGTGACACCAAGATCAGCAGAATTTGAATTGCATTACTTACTTTTTTAGGCCAAACTCTTGTTAATTTCTCCTAGACTCTAAGAAGAAATGAAAGTCATGAGGTAACCTTCATAGTTACATGACCAAATTAAAAGAAAAACATATGTCATAAGTTAGGAAAAAAAGAATCCCTCATAGTGGATAGGAGCTATGAGCTATGAAGCAAACAGAGATGCACTATCTTGGCCTAATTTTCATCTGAAATGTAAAGAGCTTCTTTCACAAGAAGCCTTCTTCCTCCAACACCTTCTTCTCCCTTTCCTTCCAACCCTCAAACTTCCCTTTAGTGTAAATACTGTATAGTTGGCTGCACAAATTCAATATTCAACAGCTATAATTAAGATAGCGAGAAGGCAATGAAGGCATATTTTTCATAAAGTGAAAAACTACAGCTGAATTCCTTTTACTTAGCAGCAATTAAAACACATTTGTGAATTTATAAATATTTTGAAGCGTGGTTCTACAAGTGTTTCTAATTTGAGCAATGACAGGTGTTTGTTGTTTAAGATAAATAGCAATCCTGGGGTCTTTTACTCAGGATCGAAAAATGTCACCGTGGAAGGGCTAAATCGAATGCCAGCCAAATTTTCTTCAGAAACAAGACCTAATATGCTCTGCGTAGCAAACCCTGACATATGTCACAGTAATGTGAAGTGCCTACTATGTGCCGGGTGCTGATGTACCTATTGGCATTTAATCCTCAAAAAGATCTGAGACTTAGGTAATTGTAACCCCATGTTATGGATGAGAAAACCAAGCCCAGAAAGGGTAAATGACTTAGCCAAGATCATGTTGCCAGGAAGCAGGAGAGATGGAGTTTGAATGCTAGCCCTGAATCTTTCCCTTTTGGGTGGCCTTGTGAAGGTCTTGTCTCTGTCAGCCACAGCTCAGCTGAACACCTGCAGGAGCTGCGGCCATAGAGCAAAGCCAGCCTGGCCTGCATCCTGCAAAGAAGAAGAAAGGTGGTTTCCACGTGAACAGAGATCCAGATGTCTCCCTGCGTTCATATTTAGGAGACAACTGAAAGCTGAAATCCTAAGCTCTGGAGTCAGATGGTTTTCAAATCCCACCTCTGCCACTTCATTGTACATGGCCTTGGACACATTTCCTGGCTACTCAAAGCCTCAGTTTCCCCTTTTACAAAACGAGAATGAATGATAATAGTAGGTGCTCCGTAGGACTCCATTGAGGATAAAATTACACGATGACTATAACTCACCAACCACATAGTCTTATGCATTATGAAAGCTCAAAAAATTTTAGCCAGGCCTGGTAGCACATGCTTGTAATCCCAGTACTTGGGAGGCTGAGATAGAAGAATCATAGGTGTGAAGCCAGCCTCAGCAATTTAGCGTGACCCTGTTTCAAACTAAAAAATAAAAAGGGCTGGGGGTTTAGCTCAGAGGTAGAGTGTCCCTGGGTTCAAACCCCAGTGCCACAAAAAAGAGGAAGAAAGGAAGGAAGGAAGGAAGAAAAGAGAGAGAGAGAGGGCAAGAGAGAGAAAGAAAAAAAGAGAGAGAAAGAAAAGAAAGAAAGAATTGGAGTTGGATGTGGTGGCACATGACTGTAATCCTAGTACTTGGGAGGCTGAGACAGGAGGATTACAGGTTTGAGACTAGCCTCAGCAACTTAGTAAGACTCTGTTTCCAAAAAAAAAGTAAAATAGGGCTGGGGGTGTAGCTGGAAGGTAGAATACCTCTGGATTCAATCCCCAGCATCACACACATACAAAAAAATCAGGGTATTATTATGTTGTTTAATTTAAAGGATCTTTGGGAGCATTCCCAGCCTCTAAATATCTATACAAGATCCAGACCCCAAAGCAACTACAGGGCAAGTTTAGTCTTAGAAGTCACTGTCCTTCTCTCTCTCTCTCTCTCTCTCTTTTTTTCTGGTACTGAAATTGAACCCAGTGGCATTCTACCTCTGAGCTATACCTCCAGCCCTATTTTATTTTGAAGTAGGGTCTCGGTAAGTTGCGGAGGGCCTAAGTAGCTGAGGCTGGCCATTAACCTGCGATCCTCCTGTCTCAGCCTCCAAGTACTGGGATTACAAGAGTGGGCCACCACGCCCAGCTTCTGAGTGACTCTGGAAATTTCAAAATTGAAATCCTCCTACTTTAGCTTTCTAAATAATGGTATTACAGTCATGAACCACCATGCTCAGCTGTCCTTTTCCTCTTTAAAGAGTCAATTTAAGCATCATTTGTCTCAGAAAACCTTCCCCAGCTATCCCAGACACATTGGTCTAGCCTTGTGTTTGTAGGAGCATACATCGTATTACAGCAAAATCTATTTTATCCTACTATAATGTTTGCTTATTTGACTTTTGCTCTGCTCAGACTGTGTGCTTTCTGAGGGTAAACCTTCTTTGTGTCTTATCCATCTTTGGGTATTTCTTGGAGTGCTGGGTCTCACCCTAACCTGGAGTCACAGTCTCTCCGTCTGCTAAGCTCCCCTCTCCCTGACAGCATTTCTGGGAATCCTCCCAGTGCTGGGCTACTTGGCAGGCACAGGCCCCTGCTCAGATCTGCAGGACACACCTCTTTGGATGCCACTCTGTCCACCGGGTTGGTTAGAACACTCCTGGTGTTCAAACTGAGCCGTACTCTACGAGCAAGTGGGAAGAATCCTTCTGTCTCTGTCTGTGTTTTGTTTTGTTCTCAAGTTTCCCAAGTAGTAGCAGAGTGTCAATGGCGGGAAAATGGGAGTGGCTCAACAAAGGCAAAGGCAAGAAAGGATAAGAGCCTGAAAAGAATTAGAAAATAATGAAACCAACTCACAGTCAGTCTGCTTTTACCATCCTGAGGCCCCAGGAATTCCAACAGTGATAAACTCCTCTCTGAAAACACCTTTATTTTGATCTAATTTCTTAACAGTACTGTAATTCTTATTGTGCTTTCAACAACAACAATGAAAAACATAGCAAGAATATAGGCTTCAAATCATCAGGCTCAGTTATTCTTTCAGACACGTGGCATTCTACATATGGGTTAAGTCAGAGAACTCTCAGCCACGCATTCAGCCTCCAAGCACACAGACTCAGCCACAGAATTGCTTGTGAAGAGTAAGGAATGGTTAGGAGTCAGCCCAGCTCATTTGGGGTACCGTTCTTATTTATGTATCCAATCCCTGGAATCTGACACATCCCTGAATGTAAACAGTAGATCAAAATAAAGATGGCACTTGGATTATAAAGATGGAGAGATGGAACCTGAGTTCCTTCAACTCTGGCCCTCTGTGTGGTCTCGGGCTCTTAGTGTCTAAAAATAAATGAATTAAATCTATTTATTATTTTTGTTATATTGGGGATAGAACCCAGGAGCCTTCTACCTCCAGGCTACACCCCAAGACCTACCTATTTTTTATTTTTTATTTGGAAACAGGATCTCATTAAGTTTCTGAGAACCTCACTAAGTTGCTGAGGCTGGCTTCGAACCTGCAATGTCTTAACCTCCCAAGTACTAGGATTACAGGCATGTGCTACCATGCCCAGCCTTGAAATTTAAAAACAGCAAAGCATAGCACAAGTCTTGAGTTGGTTCATTAAGTGCAAATTCCAGTTCGTACATTAAATATTTTACTAAATTTTAATAATAATATAAAATTGAAATTCATTCTTTTTACATTTTTTCAATTAAAGGATGAATCAAAAAGTAGCGATTATTCTTACTGCATGATTATTACTAAAAATAATTCTGTGCAGTAGGGAAGAGGAATATTATCAAGTGATCTTCTCTGAGTGTCAAATAAGTATGCCAAGGTAAGAAGTGTTCCCTCCTGGGCCCACGGTATCTTACAAATTCAAAGTGATCTCCCAGATACTGAAAACCCCAGTTACGATGGCTAATTTTTTTTTTCTTTCTGGTACTCAGGATGAACACAGAGACATTCTACCTCTCAGCTACACCCTGTTGTTTTTTAATATGAAACAGGGTATCACAAAGTTGCTGAGAGTCATACTAAGTTGCTAAGGCTGGCCTTGAACCTGCGATCCTCCTATCTCAGCTGCACAAGTACTGGAATTACAGGCATGCGTCATCATACTCGGTGCAATGGCTAATTTGATGTGTCAACTTGATTGGCTAAGAGATGCCCAGATAGCTGGTAAAATATGGCTTTGGGGTGTGTCTGGGTGTTTCCAGAAGAAACTGGCATTTGAATCTGATCATCTTCATCAAAGGGGCAGGCATCATTCAATCCATGGAGGTTTCTGATAGAACTTCAAGATGGAGAGAGGTCTTATTCTACTCTTGAGCTGGAGCATCGATCTCCTGCCGTCCGACATCAGAGCTCCTGGGTTCTCACACCTGATGGCTGATGCATCAGACTCCAGACCACAGACAGTGAACTCTAACATGGAGATGGAGGACGAAACCCTTGCTTCTAGGTCGGACTTGTCCTGCTCACCACCTTCCTCCCTTCCCAAGGCTTTTCAGGCTCTTGTGCGAAATTCCTGAGAAGCCTGTCCTGCCGGTTCTCCCTCATTCCCAGATACCGGGTACACGGCCATTCATGCCGCGTAGATTCAAGCTGAGACCCTTCCACCTTCAGGTCAAGTGCTGAGCCCAAGCCGGGCAGGTACACAGTGAATGTTACAGGGACAGATGAAAGGAGGAAAGGCGTGTAATGAAACGACGCCATCGTGATGATGTCTAATCTGATCTGTTTTCCTCTTGGCTGGACGAAGAAAGGGAAAGGAGGATGCAAGGGCATCAGGACACAGTACAAATGTCCAGGAGGGGTTGCATTAGAATGAGGCAATGAGGCAATTTAGCTTCTTAGCCTTGCCACGCCAGAGTGGGCTTTTTTTTTTTTTTTTTTCCTTGACATGCTGTTACTCCAAATGCTGGAGTTGAGCAAGAGGAGAGTCCTTTTATTATTGCTCTCTGTTTCCATAGCACTTCGGTTTTCATGCTTTGCAACCGTTAATTATTTATTCCTCCAGGCACTCTGGAGAGATCTTACAGACTAGGAAACATGCCTAGCAAGATCAAGTGCCTGGCCAGGCCCGCGGAGCACTTGAGTGGGAGTAAGGCCGGCTGCCTCAGAGTTTCCACTCCTGGGCTCTGGTCCCCGTGGCCCTTTCATCCAGCTTTTCTGAAAAGGTGAAGAAGTGCTGTTTGGCTTCCAGGAGCCATCAAAGACTTGAATCTACTCACTCCTACTTACTTATAATTGAAGAACTTCAGGAAAATGACTTTAGCCTTTCCAATGCAATTTGAGGTGAGAAAAGGACAAAGGAACAATTAAGTTGAAAATGCCGTGTCTTGACTCAAAATTTCCTTCTTTATAAAGTGGTGATGGGGGAAAGCAAGATTGATTGAATATTTGGTACGTGGATGTATACATCAATAGAGCAGGCAGTCAATGCTCCACAAGCGAGATTTCAGCATGAATGAGAAGCAAGACCTACTTTGAGAAAATGCTGAAGTTCAAGAAATTGGGTGAGTAAGACTTGGTGGCACACACCCATGCATGCTAGGCAAGTACTCTACCCAAAAAAACTTTTTCTTATTTTTCTAATTTTGAGGCAGGGTCTTACTAAGTTTCCTCAGGTTGATTTCAAACCTGCAAACTTCCTGCTACAGCCTCCTGAGTAGTGGGATTATGGGTGTGTGCCACCAAGTCTTACTCACCCAATTTCTTGAACTTCAGCATTTTCTCAAAGTAGGTCTTGCTTCTTCTCATTCTTGCTGAAATCTGGCCATTGTCTGACAGCAGGACTTCATCAACAGCTCTCAGCAGCATAATGATGCTTTCCCCACTACTCGCAGACACCCTTGGGCCTGGAGGAAAGGTGGCATCTTTCTGACTCCATGTGGCCACTTCCACACCATTTCCCATCTCTCCTTCCACAAACACACAGGCTTCACTGGGCCACTTCTACCAAGTAGTGCCACCATTCATGTCCCCTCCTTGTTGGGTTTATCTAACAAGGGTTCACTTAAGCCTCCACGGTCACTGATAATGGTGGGCCCCTTTCTTGCCCAAACAAATCCTGTCTCTGCCATTATTTTCAGTAACTTCAACATCTAACAAATAATTCATCCAGTCTATCACTTCCAATAATCTTTCCTTCAGTTCATCTTAGCTATCAACTCTCATGATCTTAACAACCTTGATCTCATAATTACCCATAACTGTATTACCTTCATTATCTTGATTTCAAGCACTGTGCTCTCAGACCATCCTCTTGATCTTTGCAGCTCACAGATCCTAACTCCCCTTCCATTCTCACAATTCTTTGAGCATCATTTGAACTTCCAATTTATAGACTTAATGCTCTCATATCTCTCTTTACTCAACTTAGATCCCATGAGTCATACAGTTTTTGTGGCCCAGGCATTGGAGAAAGGCTGGATATTTTTGGCAGCTAGTCCCTTGTGCAGTCATAATGAAGATACCAGCAAGGGCTGTGATCATCTGGAGGTGTGACTGGAACTGGGGGCTTTGCTTCCAAGTTCGCTCAATTGCATGGGTGTTGGCAGGCTCCTCACCATGTGGACCTTTCTGTGAGCTTGCTTGAGCATCCTTACAAAATGGCAGTTCACTTCTCCCGGAGCAAATGCTCCAAGAACAAGGGCAAACAGGACATTATGCCTTCCATAACCTAGTCTCATAAGCCAAATGCCATCACGTCCACCATCTAGTCATGCACAGAATTAGATTATTTTTGTCAACAATGGACTGTATATATGATGCTGGTTCTATAAGATTATATTTTCTAGTAATGTCATAGCCATCTTATTTTGTATGAATATAGTGCAATGAATGATATTTTTGTACAATGATAAAATCACCCAGTGAGGCATGTCAGAGTGATCCCCATCATTAAGTATTCTACTGTATTCTATTCATTAGAAAGCAAGACACTACATCTAGCACATACCCCCAAAGAAGTAAAACTAGGCACCACCTCTTGAAGGGAGAAGTGTTGAGAAATTTGTGTGTATACTTAGAACCACTGCACCATTTTATAGATGAAGACATTGATGAGCACATGGGTCCATTTGTCTGTAGTAACATGATCGCAAACAGATAAGAATTTTATCTCTTGCTCATATAATATCCTAATCAATACAGGCTTCTTCAAGTGGCAACCCAAAGACCCACTGTACTTTTATACATGGTTTCCAAGGTTGACATTTTTGTTTGCATCAAGTCCTGGAAGGGGAAAAAAATACAGAAAATAAAAAATATGACATTTTTATGGGCTAGCCATAGGAGTGACATAACATTATATTTGATCAAATTATATTGGCTAGAACTCAGTCATATGACTGTACTACCTGTTGGAATGCTGGGAAATGTAGTCCAGCTCTGAGCATAAGAAGAAGAAATGTATTTTTATCAAAATACATTTAAAAAGCTGGGCTTGGTGGTGCACGCTTGTAATCCAAGCATTTGGGAGGCTGAGACTGGAGGATCCAGGTTCGCGGCCAGCCTCAGCTACCTAGTGAGGCACTCCGAAACTTAGTGAGACTCGGTTTCAAAATAAAGAATAAAAAATAGGGCTGAGGGTATAGCTCAGAGGTAGAATGCCCCTGAGTTCAATGCCCAGTACCGCAAAAAAAAAAAAAAAAACATTTAAAATATGCATTTTAAATACATTTAGAAGTTAGCAGTTCTAGCTGGGCGTGGTGGAACATGCCTGTAATTCCAATAGTTGGGAGGCTGAGACAGGAGGATCCCCATTTCATGACCAGCCTCAGCAACTTAGTGAGGTCCTCCACAACTTAGTGAGACCCTGTTTCCAAATAAAAATAAAATAGGGCTGGAGGTATAGCTCAGAGATAGGTTCAATCCTTAGTAACACACACACACACACACACACACACACACACACACACAAGTTAGCAGTTTCTGCGAATCCTATGCTCATGTTTATAGATGCTGTAATTAGATAATGTGCTTATATATGTGTTGGTAGGGAGGTAGGGAAGAGGTCTCCGATGGAGGAGCAGGTATGATCATGAGTTATTTCCACCAATAGAACTTTTATGGTATTTTAGGGCAAATTGGTAAAACCACATTGTATACCCTCATATTGTTTCCATCCTGCTATCATTTATATTGTTTATTCACTTGTTTGTTGACTGAAACTACCACTGGATTCACCTATCCACTCTAGTATACATCTAATGATAGACCTTAGCCATCCTGCAAATAAGCATATAGTTGCAGGCCAAACACATCCAATCATCATCACAGCATGCATAGAAGATTCAGTCAGAGCTTTATTTTAGAATTATCTAGAAAATGCATCCCATGTCCCAATTCATTTATGAAACAACAATGCACAAAGCCTGTGGAGACAAGTTCATCTGTGCCAGTCTCCGTGTGTTTAGGAGTGGAGCAGCCCCTCCAAGCCTCCTCAGGTATTTCTTCGATCCCCCGGGGTAGTAACATCTGGTGCGGTAGCATCTTCTATGCTCGGCAACACATACACGGCCCTTCACTGATCCATCATCTCTCCATGACTCCTGGCTGCTGACCGTGGTCAGGAGGCCTCTGGAGGAGAAAGCCATTTCACCATGCTCATCAGTTCCCTGTGGGAGGCTCCTCTAGATCCTGAGAGTGCCAAAGCTGAGCTATGGCGTGCAGCGCTCGTGAAGTATTTTCATGAATGTCTCTATTTTATTTTGTAGCTGTATCGCTTTTGGTAGATTATAATATTGTTCAGGAATATTTTCTCCTTCTCCCTTGCCCATGACAAGATAGTACGCCCTCACTAGTGATGTTGGTCTTAGCTGTGTGACTTGCTTTGACCTCTTGGTGGTAAAATGTACTTCCCAACCCCTTGATCTTGAGTTTGACTTGTTTTCCCCAATAGGATATTATTAGTTTATGTGACATAAGCAGGAGTTTGAAATATACTATGCATGGTTTATTATTCTACTTTTGCCATGAAAAGAATAAGCCTATTGTAGTGTCTGCTGCACGAATAGTGGGAGACATGAGTTGTACATCTAGACTTCATCTGCAAAGCTAAGCCAGATGCATCAATCCTAGGTCAGTGATAGACCAGAAAACCCACAGGTGTATGAGAGATAAATTAATGATTATTCCTGTATATACTCCATTTGAAGGTGGTTTATATGCAGTTTTTACATGGCAATATAATCAAAAGAAAACAAGGACCTAAATCCAGTTTGGGATTTACCTAAGATAGCTGGGTACATTTGATTAATAGTGTTCGTGCTCCTCATGAATTAATTATAGCCTTCCCCCCTCCCTTTCTTTCTCCCTCTCTTTCTTTCTTTCTTTCTTTCTTTCTTTCTTTCTTTCTTTCTTTCTTTCTTTCCTTCACATGTGGGACTAGGGGTTGAATGCCAGGGTGTTCTACCTATGTACTACAACTCGAGCCTTTTTTATTTTGAAACAGGGTCTTGCTAAGTGGCTGAGGCTGGCCTCGAACCTTTGATCCTCTTATTTCAGTCTTCCAAGTACTAGAACTACAACCATGAGCCACCACACTCAGGTAACTAATTGTAAAAATCTTAAAAATGACATTTGGAGGGGCTGGTGGTGTAGCTTAGCAGTATAGGGCAAGCTTAACATGCAAAAAAAAAAAAAAAAAAAAAAATCCAACCCTTAAAATAAGGCTTCAGAACAAATTTTCATTACCAACTTAAAACTGTAGACTCAACATTTCCTTTCAGGGAGAAGTTTACTGACATTTTCTCTCATGAATCATAGGTTTTTCACATAAGTGAACTTGCCCTTTGGGCTTAGTGGTATCTTTGCTGGCAAATATTTTACAAAGAAGGCATTTGTTTCAAAAAAATCAACATTTAATTTGGATAAATTTTAACAGCCGTAGAGCTTGATTCTGATGAAAATGTTTCCTAGCAGCATTTCTGCTTTGGAGCCATTTGTTTCTATTATTTTGACTGGAAACAAAATTTGGTTGGTTGTTGTTTGGGATGTGAAATGGTTTTGTAAGCATTTCAGCTTGATGCCCAGGCAAGCAGTCACAATAATTCTTCTTCAAATAAATGGGAACCACCATTTTTCTATTCATTACTTCAATAAGAAAAGTTTAACCAGTGAAAGGATTAGCAAAATACTGCATCGTAAAAACCCTGAAGTAAATCTCAACAAAAGTTAGCACACTATAAATATTTTCACAAAGGTTTGGGCAATCTTTTCTTTCTATAAATACTTGTCTGCATAGCAAAGGAAATGAAAAGTCAAAAGAAAAAAAATTGCGTTGTCTCACTTATAGTTTAGAACAGCAAATATTATTGAATTCAGCAGAACCATACTACATGCTTTATATGTTACACACAAGGAGGAAAAGTGGAGTCAGATTTCATGCAAACGTATTAAGCAACATAGAAGTGACTTCTGTAATTAAATCATTTTTTAATCATCAAAATTGAAAATAAGAGAAAACAACTTCTGAAGAAGCCCAGGGTCAATCAGCTAAATAAACTAAAGTCATTCAGTCAACTAGCATTGATTGGGTTTTAGCAGGATGGAATTGACTTTGCTTCAACTCCACCCACTTCACAAACTAATTAAAAAAGCACATCAGCAACATCTTCAATCAGCTAAGGAAGACAAGTGGGCTTCAAAGTAATCAACTACAGAATTCTGTCAAGAATAGCAATAGATCCTCAAGAAACTTCAGGAGCTGTCTGAAAGTTAGGCAGCATCAATCAGAGGGACAAAACCTCAGGACCAGGGCCTTGCAATTTAGGGGGACCTTTCTTGACAGTGAGGCTGACTTCTAAGAAAGAAACCACACACCAGCAGAGCATATATTAGTATCCACAGTCTTGCTCAGATTCAGTCCACCAAAACACCCATCAAGCAAGAGTAATAACAATACTGGGATCAGAAGGGCTTGAAGGGTCATTGGGCAAATCATTTAAAATGTCTAGAAATGTATAAGCTCATACAGTCCTTAAATAGGACAGAGGATTATTAGATTATACTGTCTGCAGACCAGTAAAAGACTGTGCATTTTGAGTGTCTCATTCTCTTTACCGACCCAAGCACCATAGAACATTCTGTTCATTTTTGAATAGAGGAATGAATAAAAGAATCACTTTGAGTTCATTTAATGGCACTAGAAATGCTTTCTTTCTGTGTGCTTCCATTTCCAAAGTACTACAAGTCTAATTTCCTAATGACAGATATCTACTAACTCAATACTCTGTTCTGTTGTCAATCCTAGGTAAAAGATTCAGGAAAACATGAAAATACAAATTTCTTTCCTTTAACTCTTGCATGACAAAGTAGGAAGAAAAAGAAAGAGAAAAAGGAACAAAGGGAAAAACAGAGAAAGGACACTGAATGATAAAAAGGAGACTGTCCATGTGTAGCATGGTATTGAGTTTTCATTAATCTTATTACTCTTATTACTCTCTGGTGGGGGCATAGAAGCCATTGGTCTCTCCTCCCTAACTCCAATTCTCTCTCCCCCAAGTCTCTACTCAAAATTGTGGTTGCTTTATGTGTGTGAACGTTATTTTAAACCTTAAAAATTAATAAATGTCTATGAAATACGTTGACTCAGTGATTGTGGGGTGCACGCAGGTGAATCATCAGGGCAAGTGGGGTGAGGGGGCCGTACAGGATGCTTTGGAACAGCAGACTGTTATCAACTAGCATGAAAGAATTGAAATATTGTACCCACTGCTATAGCAGGACCAATGCTGCTAAATATCAGTGCTGTCTTTCTTTTCTGCATCTACGTAGAGGCATTTTGCATTCAGAGACTCATACTGAGAAGCCCAGGAATTTAAAGTGCACCGTAAATTTTAGAGCCGAAAGATACTAGAGATCACAATGCCTAAGTCCCAGTTCTAGAATAATGAGTCATGTGTGACAAGGTCTGCGGCAGAATTCAGGCCAGACCTAGTATTTCCTATACTGAACAAAATTCTTCTCAACGACATCAAGCAGAGAGGGCCTATTACGCTAAGTAGGTTTTCTATCACTCTGGTCTACAGCGCAGGGAAAATCAATTTCAGGACATCGACCTGAGAATTAAAAGTCTTACTTAAGATGTGAAATGTTGCTGGTTCTCATGAAAACACAAATTTCCCCTCTATCCTACCCCTCCATCCTACCCCTCCATCAAGACATCTGGACAGGTAAGGATGATGACAGATAACATGTACGAAGGTGCTGCGGGAAGATGGACAGCGATACTTCACAGGTGCACTTTGAGGAAATGCTGCAGGAAATTGACCAGCAGACCACAGTTGTGTATTCACTCCTTCAAGGGCCGTCACGGTACTTCAGAAAGTGCATCATCTTGAGTGGAAGCTGGAGATAGCACGCACTTCAGCACAGTCGTTTTACAAGCAGTCAAAACTCGGGCCAGTGCTTAATCTATGTAATTCTCATTTTCTCTAGTGATAAAATAGGAATCATCATGTTTCCAACCTGGTTGTTGAGAATTGATAGGAAAAAAAACTCTTTGCATAACCTGTAAGTCACCAACCTTACCTGCTTGTGGATACAAAATAGTGTTGCATTCTCTTTTCATGGTCCTGACTCCCTTCAACCTACTGCAAATCGCCTCCTCAGTTTCCTGAGCATTTCCCAGCATCTCACTGAGTCCAGAGCAAGTCTGCCAGTTCTTTCCCTTTGCCCTCCTGTGTTGGAGACTAGCTACATGAGAGTTGCTCTTCCGGGCAACGATATTTCACGACAGGCCCTCACTGCCTTCTCCCTGTTCTTAGTGTGAGCTTACCGTTCAACCCAATTTCCAAAATCACAATTGGAGCAGGATTAGAGAGGATGTGGTTTACTCTGCACTTAACTGAGGTTTAGGGATTCAGACAGTAACTTAACAACTGCTACCATTTCACATGCCCAACTTTTCTTACTAGGTCAAGCTGCCTACTTCCCAGCCTGCTTCCCTGAGCCAGGGCCACTAACCCTTGCCACTAGAAATACTCCAGGTGCCCCACACGTCAGTCTAGCAGCAGCCTTTCTTCCCCACCTGCAGCTTCATAGGAAAAAAAATAAAAATAAAAAGTTCTCTCCAGCAATCCAATGGTCAGAACATGCCTAGCCCTGGGACCTCCTCCTTCTCGAGTGATTGAAAGTGATTAACCTTCCATTCAGGGGGAAAAAACCATCAACCATCAGGTATGGTTCAAACATGACATTTATGAGTCAAAGGGGTACTTGCCAAAGTCTGCTTTACTTAGACTTAACACCTCATGTAATACTAGAGTAGCTCAGTCCAAGCCACTAAGACTAGCCTCGTTTTATTCCCCCCCTCAAAAGTGTTTCTTCTAGAATGTAATACAAAAACATGACAACGTATACACCGCTTTTGCTATAATCTGATCTCACATTCTGTTCACCGAGAGCACCAGAGCGGTTTCTCTCATACATATGCACACACATGCACGCATGCACCCACATACATACACATGCCCACAGACATACACATAAACATTCATGCACAAGCATGTATATATTCACAGGATCTAATATAAATGGAAGAAATGAAGCATGAATCATAATCTGATTCTAACAATCAGAAACCAACTTCATCAATTTAGCAAGAAAGACCCTGTTTCAAAATACAAATTAAAATAGGACTGGGATATAGCTCAGAAGTCAATCTCCAGCCCCCAAAATAAGTAAATAAATAAATAAATGTCCTTTTAAAGGCAAATAGTTTACACTCAAGTGAATTAGTACATACAAAGTTCTTGGTCCTTGGTAACAACACTGTTATTGTTAGTTCTTTTCACAATGGAGAACTTTGTAGGCGTTGGTAGATATGCTTTTGGCTAATGGAAGCAGAAAATGTGGGTCAAACTGACTTCATAGTTCCTGTGCTTCTTCTTTGAAAAGCCAGAAAGTAAGCCAAGTTCACATGCGACTCCACCAGGGGATCATGGTGCAGTAAGCTGGGAAATGTTTAGCAACCAGTTCTGTAGGGAGAGGGAGGAGGAGGAGGAAGAACATGAAGGAAGGGAGAAGGGGGGAAAAGCGTCTCTAATTTGTAGCATTTGCAGACTTTCATGGTATAAATTCCCCCACAAGGCCAATTTCAAGTTGCCAAGATGGCATTAATAGGCTCACAGGGTTCCTGAAAATGGAGCCATCAGCTCTCAGGAGGCTGTGCGAGCCGGCTCCAGCACACCACGGGGTCCAGCTCTGCTTCTTTGAGATTCTCATCACCTCCATGTCACCTTCATCCTGAGGGTGGCTTCTCTCATAATCACAGAATGGCTGCCAGAGGGAACATAGCCTTTTTGTTGTAGTTGTTCATAGGAGGGTGATGTTCCCAACACCAATGTAAAGAAGACTCACGTTTCACTCTAGACCACTTCAGAACCAGTAACTGTGCCAAGGGTTTACTGGGGTTCCAGTCTATTTGGGTCATTTTATAGTTGGGGATGGGTGAGTCCCACTCAAATGATGTAAAGAGAGATCAAGGGTCCTCAATTAAAGTCTGTTAGGAGCCACTGGGAAGAGATCCAAGGAGTACTTGCTGAATGAACTACACACAAATGCTCAAGAAACAGCCTGGGGAGTGGATACCTTATTAAGAGGCAGAGTCAACGATCCCGGGGATGCAAATCATTGGACAATTAGATTCCAGATATCAGATGCCAATTTTTTATTCTAAAAGCAAGCAGTGTTTCTTCCATCATGGCAGTTTGCATCAGGAAAAATAATGTTTATTATGTTAGTTCAGGTTTTAACTGCAGATATTTTATAAACAGCCTAACTTATAAAGAGGCAATGTGAGAGTATCTTCTCATGTTACAAATGAGAATTTGTTTTGATTCTATAAGTTCTTCACCATTTTGCAGGGAGAAAAAAAAAAAAGATGAACTCAATTAAGTCTTAACTGAATAGTAAATGAGGTAGCAATTCTATTATGTCATTCACAAGATAATGCGAAAGCAAGAAGAACCACCAGGGCAATTAGCCCCCGGAGAGACTCTAATATTTCAGTAAGTCACAGAAATAAATTCTGAGCAATTTAAAGAAGAAGAACTCTGATAATTGCAAGGTTCACCTGCCCATATGAAAAATTGGTGCACACGAGTGTCTTCGTGCCTTTTTCTATCAAGGATTTCTTGAACTTCTTTGCAACTTTTCAGTCCCTCACATTTGCCTCCGGCTGATTTTAAATTATGCTAATTGGAAGAGGGAAAAATGCTGGTAATGGAATAAAATGGAATGCTATTTCTTACAGCATCTGGTGCAATCTGAGCCCTTTAAAAGTGCATCTTATGGAATGGAGATATGAATAAGCAATGCCAGTCTGATTACAAACAACATGGGTCTCATTAGAATACGTCAATCTGATTGCTAGGTAGTGATACACTGCAGATTAGTAGGCCGTAATTGCCTCTTACATAGTATGTGTATAATATATAGTTTCTCCGGGCGTACGTTAAAGCCACTTTCTCTCATGGCTATCTTTCCCAGCTCCACACAAAGCAATGTCTGTGTTCTCCTAAGTTGATTTTAACTGGGTTCTTGGGTCCTAATTCTATTTTCTTGTAAGTATTCATCAAGTTTTCTACAGCAGTGCTGTAAACAAAGAATTATGTCCAGGGTGATTGCCAGAAATAAGATATGTCAGTGGTATATTACCGGCTCACTGGGAGCAGTCGGTGGCTCAGGGCACTTCCTCCGAAGGGAAAAGGGCGACATAACTGAGGCCAAAGCCTACAATGCAGCTACAAGCCTTAATTAGGTTGTTGATTTAACCATGTGGTGCGTTTTTTCATTGTCACAATCCATTTGGTTCTTTACTGTGACTGCAAGAATTCAGACAACTTAGCCCAGGTCATGACTTTGGCGCACATCGTGCAATCCCTGATTTACAACCTCCAGCCTGGGCTCTGGAATCAGGACTTACACAGCTGTATTGTGCAGTGACAAAACCTCTCAAACCCTTGCTCTGTGTCTCTCAGGCTCTCTTTCCCACCAGTATGACAGCTACTAGATCATGAAAGCAAAAAGGCAAATCTCAACCCAGCTGCAAACCCAGAGGAGTTCTTGGAGATGCCTTGGGGCATGGTGTGGAAGGCCCATGGATTGAGATTTGGTGCTCTGGAGCCTTGACATTGACCCCCAGCTAAAATCTGAGTGATGTAGTTTGTATCTTTTCGGCTCTTTTTCAGTTTATTTCATCCAAAGAATAGAGTTCCAAAATGTGTTTCAGAGTAGTTTCATTCCACAGAGATGTTCAAAGTGTTTCATTTTCTAATATTAGTTGCAAAATGCTGGTTAAACTGGCCAAAATTGGTTTCTTTACTATGGGACAACTCAGAGTCTTTATTTATTTATTTATTTATTTATTTATTATTTTTTTTTTTTTTTGGCGGTACTGGGGATTGAACTCAGGGGCATTCTACCTCCGAGCTATACCTCCAGCCCTATTTTTTATTCTTTATTTTGAAACAGGGTCTCACTAAGTTGCGGAGTGCCTCACTAGGTAGCTGAGGCTGGCCGCAAACCCAGATTCTCCAGTCTCAGCCTCCCAAATGCTGGGATTACAAGAGTGCACCACCACGCCTGGCTAATTACAATTCTTTCTCAGAGTCTTTAATATACCAATGCACTTTATGAATCTTCAAAAGGGGGTCAGTAATGTGTCACTATTATCCAATCTTATTTGGTATAGAACACTTCCCACCCCAACTTGCTATCTACTGAATAATTTTCATCAGTATCTTATTAACGGAATGCTTTCTATAAATACTTACCTACTCCCTATTGGCTACATTTCAAAGGCATTACTCACATGGTCTGACTAGATCATATAGACATTCATTTGCAGCTCTTACCACTGTAGACCCATAGAATGGATTACACTGATTTCTCAAAAGATCCTGACAATACAGGGTATATTTGCTCTCCCATTTTAAAGATGAGTAGACTGAGTTTCAGGGAGGTGAAGTGATTTCCCCAAGATAAATTTTTGAAAATGGCTAAGGCAGGGTTCACATGAAGTCTTTTATTACATCACGCTCAGCTTTGGCCTCAGTTAATTTTCCTCTTGTCTTGGGACCCATCTTTTGTTTCTGTTTGGTTAATGACTAGCCTCTCTTTGTCACAGACCATCATCAAAGTGAAGGATGGCATTTGAGAAGTGCTGCCCATGGCTTTTATGCTTGGAACATGAAAACGATAATTAAGGAAAATCACTACCTCTTCCCTGACTATATATCAGATGGCGGCATCTTAGCTGTAATAGATTATACTCTGCTTTTAGTGAAAAGTAGAATGCAGAGATTAATTCTTACAAAACACAGTGTGTTCCATGAACATTTACTTAAGTTATCATTTGTTCCTTTAGAGCTGACCAAAAAAATAATTAACATGACAAATCAGTTAAAAAGAAGTCACCTGGCTGAAGTTCCAGCTATTATTGGAGGCTGAGCCAGGAGGATCTCAAATTCAAGGCCAGTGTGAGCAACTTGGTGAGACTGTCTCAAAATAAAATTTTAAAAAGGGTTGGAGATGTAGTTCAGGGATAGAGCTTTTGCTTCATGGGTGCTAGGACTTGAGTGTAATCCCAAGTATCAAAAACAAAAAGCAAACAACAAACAAAAATCCAGCTACCTGGGGACAGACTAGCAAGCAGTGCTTAGGGAAGAATGTGGTGGTGCAGATACTGCTGGCAGTGGTGTGAGACCCTGCCGTCACACTGGAACATACACCACTGACAAATTGTTTAATCAGATGGGGTGGAGCTATGCGGGCACATTAGAATGTCAGCATGGAGTGGAGCCTGGGGGAAAGGTGTTGGATTCTACCTGCTTGTATTTAATCCCAGATTCCAACCCTTATCATCAGGATGACCTTGACCTAGTAACTTTGTCTCTGAATGCTTTAATATTCTCATTTACAAAATGGGGATAAAAATTCTCCTTTTGTGCATTTCCTGTAGGCTATTGTGAGAACTCAAATAAACAGAACTTAGTACTATGTCTAGTATATACTTAGTGTTCACAAATGTTAAAAGAAATGGCAGGCTCTAAGCTTGGGCTCCAGTTCTGATTCTTAGGCAGCCTCAGAACAAACCTCCAAGGTTCTGCCTATGTGGTAGAGGTCAAAGGGCTAAGGAGATGTTTTTTGCACATTCTAGTTGTGTATTTTTCAAATAAAAAAGTTACTCTTCAAATATCTTGCTTGGGATTAGAGTTTATTCTGAGTTCCCCACCTCTCTCCTTGTCCTAGGAGACTGAGTCGCTAAGGCAATTGAAACCCTAAAAGCCAGGAACTTTTAATAAATGGGAGGCTGTGAATGTAGAGGAAAATGTGATCCCTAAAGCATGTGGATATCCAAAGATAAAAGTGCCCAGGGCCCTTCTGAGTGTGGCTGGTGTTCCTCAGTTCCTCTGGGAAATGACCACAGGGCACATTGGAGGTTGAAGGTCAAGGTCAACACTTGTAGATTCGCTTCTTCAGGAAGCACTCCATGACCTCCTGAGGGTAGATGGTCCTACTTTGAATTTGTGTAGGAGATTGGCTAGCTTCCCAACAGTTTCAGATTCTCCTTTCGTGCATACAAGAAGACTACATTCCCAGCCTCCGACCGACCGTTGTGACTGGGCTCTGGCCAATGAGATGACAGGTGAAAATAAAATCCCCTTCTAGCTTGACCACAACAATTTTGCAAAATCCTCCACATTCTCTCCCTCTATGTGTTGACCTTGACCTTGACCTTTGGTCACATATTAAACATGGCAGCATCACAAAAGAAACTTAGATCCATTAGTCACTGCTTGGAAAAGGGCTGCCAAGGAGATCCTCTGGCTCTTCATCAAGCTATGATTTGAGCTGGAAATAAATGATCCGTCTCTTAACCCGCAGAGACGATGGGGTCATTTATTATAGACAGAAGCTTGCATTCATTTCCCCAAATACCAAAATCCCATTTTACACTACACTGAAATCAATCTCAAAATTATTGCCAAGATCACATGTGGCAATTCTGATATCATTCTAGCAGCTCTTTCTAGATACTTATGGACTAACTTTTTGTTTTGCTAAACAAGGGGAGAAAATTCCAGGCCTAGTTCCTTTCAAATCCCAACTATGTTGCCAGCAGCCCTACAACTAATAACAGCTATTTTAGAGAGATGCTTAAGTAGGAAATAAACACAAAATGACCAAATACGACCCAGATTTGGAAATTCTTTTAGTTTTGCTACCTTTATTTGAAACTGTTGTAGTTAACTCTAAAGGACATGCCTCTGCTTCGAAGCCAGCTGCTCTTAAGGGCTTAAAATAATATACTGTGACAAGTCTTGAGGCTGATTTTTAATTGACAGAAACTTTACGAATTAATCATTTAATAATTAAATAGCATCATAAGGAAAGCATTCATCCTTAGGACTATAGCTTTTAAGATTTTTGTGTCCTATACCAATTTAGAATTTGATGAAAGCTATAAAACTTCTCTACCAAAATGCATATGCAAACATAATTATTAGTATTTGCTTAGTCTTTAGGGCCATCTTGGACCCCTTGGAGTTCCTATGAACTCTGAAGATCTCTGGATCCTATATTAAAAGCCCCTTCTAAGAACTGGCAACTGGCCTCTTGGGTCAGTAACAGATATACTAAAGAGAACAAACTACCTTATTATTTTTCAGATGCCAACAAGGAATGGGGCAAAGGAACATCATAATTGAGAAGTGGCAGAGCCTAAATTCCAACCAAATTCCCTAGTCTTAATTATAATAGAATATAAGATCTCAGAGTTAAATTTTCTAATGCATTGTTCTCAAGGGCAAAGATTAGAAGTCCATGCTTTTTTAAGATTTTGTGTTTTAATCCAATGACAACCAATAATTAATTTAGAAATACTGCACACATGAAAAAACATGATTGAAAAGACATAACCAGAGCCCAGATTTGTATACGGCAACTACTTTATTATTTTCAAATGCAAACTCTTTGCATTTAGTTTGCTATTTTACAATTTTACAAACTAGGTATAAAAGACCATAAATAAATGACATAAGTTATGTGTACCTAAAGTCCATGGAGGGAAGAAAAATACCTTGACAAATTAAAACAAAATAGAAAATCTATGTCTAACTCAAAAGATCGTTCGAATTTTGGAACATGGATGAACCAAGCAATGTTCTGTTAATTTCTCTTTCAGTATGAACTAAATTATAATATGCCTTATACATTCTAATTTTAACCACAGTCCTTGCATATTCCAACATACTTGGAGTGATACAAAAAATAAATGCACTCTTCAGTGTGTATCAATGCTTGGATGTCGTTTGGACAATGTTAAATAAGTGAAAATATTGCTTCTAGAACTTTCCTTTACTGGTCAGAATTTATGTGTCTTCAGACAAATACTGAGGCTATACGAGTGTATGGATTAATACACATATCCTTCACAGATTGAATATGAGGTCTCAGAACACACACACCAGCAGTGTAGTGAGCACAACCTTTCTTTAAAGTAACACTTTTTTAAACACACCAGAACATTTCATTTAGAAGATTGCCAAAAATAAATTGGAGCCGGCGGACACATGGTGAAGCTCTTTGATTTGGTGTAGGCAGGCAGCTCCATGCTGCTTCCTAGAAGGTCTGAGCATGACTAGCCTCTGAGCTAACTTAGGCCAGTGCTTGCTCATGGGCCAAACCCAGGCCCGGAAGTTGGCCCCCCACCCTCACTTCTGGGAAGATGACCTGTTCAGAGATTCAACCTCATTTCTTTATACATATTTTTCAGGCATCAATGCATAGGCACATCCCTTAAAAATATATTAAGGTCCCCAAAAAGGGGTGAATTAACTTTGTCACTCTGGCATAGTTATGAGAATACAATGCCACACACCCTGTCAGAATGCAATAAATATTTATTGATGATTTTTCTCTACTTATTCAACAATATACGGTTCAGAAATTTTTCCCCATTTTTTCCCTGATTTGATGTTATAGCTTATATAAATGGCCACAGTTTCTGCAGCCACAGCTTAGAATAAGCAAGGCAGCCACTCAAATTATCTAAAATGGCAGTATGTTGGCTGGAGTTTGGTATATAATATATCCTATCAATACTGAATCTTCACACACCAGAACTCAGTCTCTAGAAGACTGACGCCCTTTGGCGGGCCAGAGGAGTTAGCTGCATATTAATTACTGGAGAACATTCCATGTAATTTGGGAACCTGAAATTGCTCGAGGCCATTTCATCCCAGCTACGTTAACCTCGAGAGTCACTGGCATGTATTTTTCTGTGACACTGGGAGACAAAGTATTAATCCGGACACATCATCTCAAAGCTGACACACAAAGCTACGTTCATCTCCAAAAGTATATGAATTGCATATATTTGTTCGCATTCAACAAGTCCATTTATGCAGGGAAACAAAGGCTACTTGTACTCCATTGAGGGTTTCCAGACGGATTCCACCCCCTTCTCTCTCTCCATCAAGGAACTGGTGAATCAGATGAGTTCGATCAGAATTTGTGATTTTGATTATGGGCCGTCACCTGAATGAATTTTATATTCTAAAATTACTTCACCATTATAAGGTGAAAATGCTTCTGTCCAAAGCTGTAGAATTACTTCTTAAGGTTAGTGGGGCAGCTACAAAATATATTTATAGATACAGGACATTTAATATTTCCAGGTTGTCTTTCCAAGAGGACGGGCATCTTGGAACTGGTGGAAATCCAGAACTTTCCAGGTGTAGCATTCCACAACATTCACAGGCAGTTCTAAGCATGAGGTTATACACCCACACACCCACACACATATACACACTCACACACGTATACACACTCACACACACACACATACGCACACTCACACCTATGTACACACATCAAAAGAGATAGTCAGCTCATATTTAGTCTAGGAAAAAAATATATTTATATCACCGCAATGGAACACCCTGGGTAAAATGTGACTTCAGCAATGCATATCGGAGGCAGCTCACGGGAACTGGCTTTGTTCTGTGTGGTGGCACCTGACCTGGCGTCCGTACTAAAACCTGTAGCCTTCGGCCACTTGCTGCCACACCAACGCAGCAGTGACGTACAGGAATGAAATATGGAAATACATATAAATAAAACCACGAGGAGTCAGGGAGCAAAGGCTCTGCAGAGATGGTGCCGAGAGACAGGATGTTCCTCAGTGTAATCGGGGAACAGATGCTGAACCTTAATGCTGTGTGATTCACTGGGAAAGGGGGCTGGAAAATCACACCCTGGCTGATCCTTTCCAGGTACAGACCCTATTTCCTCAGTGTCTTTGCCCCAGAACTGGCGCAACAGAAGCGGAAGAAACACATCTGGGAGAAACCGAGGTGGGCGTGTTCTGTTTTCTTCCAAGGGCTTTGTAATCAATAGGAAGGACTGTGAGGCCAAGATAGCAGGATCTACTCCCTGTGGAGAAAAGAATAAGACTTTAGACAAAACATCAACCAATGGTACTAGCCCGTCCTCAAGCTGTGTCCTAAGAATACAGGTTCATCAACATCAATATGGCTCAGTAAAGTACTGAAGAGGGAGAACACAAATTCTTACTTTTCTCTTTTGAAAAATAACTATAATGATAAAAATAATATTTGTCAGCATCTTAATGACAACTCTGAGATAGGTATTATACATATCCCTATTACATGGATGAGGAAACTGAGAGGCCGATTTACCCAAGGTCACACACTCTGACCTTGTAAATCTGGGATTAGAGCCTACACAGCCAGAGTTGAAAGCCAGGTTTGAACTATGAAGTCAGACCTTCTCATAGCTGAGGCTGGCCTCGTCCCATGATCCATGATCCTCCTGTCTTAGCCTTCCAAGAATTGGGATGACAGGCATGCATCACCACACATGGCTAAAACAAAGTAAACTTCTGATGAATGGGAGTGTCTTATTTAGTGCAGGATCCATATATTCTGTAGGTAAACAGGGAGAAGGGAGAGGCTGGAGCCAGGGACACACTGAGAAACTTGGGACAGTAGTGATGGAGGTGCTCAGAGTTCCAGCCTACTTCGGAGCTGCAAGACCTCACCAGCCACAACCTAGAGTTTTAGACATTAGTCTAGAATCAAACAAGGCTGACACAATGCACTGGAATCATCACAGTTCCTCATTGTCCTCTCATTTGTCAAATAACTCAAACCAAAGAAGCAATTCCCCTTTTCTCATTTTCCACAGGGGTCACTTCTTAGACTTTATCTCCCAGGGCAAGAGCTCTGTTTAGCAGTTGGCCACCTCAAGTGCAGAGCAGGAATTAAGAGCAAACTGCACTTTTGCAGGTGATCCTACATATTTTATCAAATCAACAGTTTTGTG
Organism: Graphiurus murinus; assembly: GCA_004027655.1. Classification (NCBI taxonomy): domain Eukaryota; kingdom Metazoa; phylum Chordata; class Mammalia; order Rodentia; family Gliridae; genus Graphiurus; species Graphiurus murinus. The sequence continues at coordinate 30,463 of PVLC010014315.1, forward strand.
TATGTGAGTGCTTATTGTATAGGAAGGAAAAGATAAAATTTAATTTCTTTCAGGCAAATGTTTGCATTTAAACTTGTAGAAAACCCTGGGAGTTTACTTGGAGAGACAGAAATAAAGTCTCTTTATAAATTGTTCCTACAGAAATTATTTTTAACAACTGAAAATTATAAATGTGGTAAGGTGCTACCAATAGCTTCATGAAGTCATTTGTCTGGGGTGGAGGGAAGGGTGCAGAAAGAGGCAGGATTTGAGCAGCACACACGCTGCACACATGTATGAAAATCTCACATGGAATATCGTTAATATATACAATTGATATATGTTAATAAAAAAGAAGTCACTTGGTAGTGAGGATATTCATTTTGACAATTATGAAAAAAAGGGAAAAAAAGTCAGATTGGATATAGTTTTTGCACTCTTTTTTTCTGTAGAAATTGGTAAGCCCATCACATAGTTTTTGAAACCCAAATGTGCAGGGATTTCATCCAGTCAGTACACATTTATGTGAAGGACAAGGAGTCATGACCATGATCCTAAAACTTTGGAGTATAACAGACCATGTAGCTCAGAAAACTCTGTGAGGAAGAGCTTCTTTAGCTTCTAGAAACTTCATTCTTAGAGGAGAAAGAATGGTCTCATAAACACATCTTCCTCATCTAGTCAGACAACTCTTTTCTTCATTTAATGCCTGGATAGAACTATCTATTATGTAAACATATTTGCGATGGTCAGTGGCCATTTTGGAGACTCGGTATTTCTGTGAGAATAACAGGATGTCCAAAGTTAGAAGTGTGGGAACGTGAAGGCTTTTATCTAGTTGATGGCAGAATCAGAGCCGAGGAAAAGAAGCCTTTCTTCTTTGAATTCAGGCAACTCTTTTATCATGGGGAATTTCTTGAACAGAGACCAGACAAAGCATGTGGTGTATGAGGGGTCTTGAGTTGTTAAAAGAGAATTCATTGTGGCTAAATAAACAAAGCGTCACTCCTTCCCGTCAGTCACGACAGCATCAAAACATTTTTACCACCCGGTTCCTTTTATCACAGCAGAGTCTTACTTGTGCATTTCGCTGTCTTCCCAATTATAAAATAAAAATTTCATAAACCTCAGGGCTAAATAATGCATGTTAATCCTTTCATGAGAAATGTGATAGGGCCACCACCTTTTGCATAGATATACATTTACCCCCGAATGCTCATAAATCCATATAAAGTAAAAGAGCGTGGTCTGTGTGGTCCCCCACCACTGAACTGCATTTCACCCCACTCTGGCATGCATAGTAAAACACCGGGGACCATGAGTGGACAACGACAGAGGAGTAACCCTGGGACTAGGCAGGGGGAAGCGTGCCGTTCCTCAGTGGGGCGCGCTGTGTTTTCCATGACAGCGTTTCATGGACACATACAACACAGTACGGGAGGAAAGGTGTTATTACCAAGGTATCATTATCTCCCTAATTTCCAGGTAGAGCAATGGAGTTATAAGGAAAAGTGGGATGAGTTTTCCTAGTGTCAACATTTCGTATTTCAGTTGTCCAGATGCCAGGGTCTGGCCCCTCGTCCTGGGAAACACGGCAACATTCCTATTGTTCCCACATTTATCTTCTAGGACTTCAGGGAAGAAGTGGAGACAGTAAATGTTTTACAGCTACTGAATATTGTTTTAGATTTTTTTTTTTTTTTTTGGCCTTTCCATTGGCTTTGATTCTTGCACATGCACACGATAAAATTAAGACTCACAAGGTGACCTTTGAATGACATAAGATTTTACATTCTGCCTGTCTTTCATTCCTCAACTGGTTTTTCATTTACAGAGATGCCTGCTGAGCTCTAACAGAACTACCCCAGCATAATATATAATATTAACTTGCTAGATATATTAGAATCAGTGCACTATCTTTAGAAAGGTTCTGCTTTGAATATGTTCAGTGCTTAGAAAAATACTTCAAGTCCTAAGTTGCTGACTTTAAGAAAGCACAACTTTTAATTATTCAATGTCTGCAAGGGTAACATTCTGTTTTTACTTAAAGTATAATTTCATAATGCTGCTGACTTTAGATATTAAAACAAAATACTCCACAGCTTTGCCAAAAGAAAAAACATACAAATTTTTTAAAAGCAAGCAAGCAAAACAAAAAATAGTAAATAAAAAAAATGGATTCCAACCTACATTTGTCATCTTCTAACTCCAGAACTCTTAAGCTTCAGCAAAAATGGTGATAAAACAAAAATCGTTGGAATAGTTTTAAAAACAAATTTCACATTCCTTCTGAATAGAAAAGCTTTTACAACTAATGTTGCAAAAAAGGTTTTTACTAAACTGTCATGATTTGACAGCATCAAATTTAACATTCCTTGCTCTATAAGAAATAGCTTTCAGGATAAAGCTGAGAGAGAGAGAGAGAGAGAGAGAGAGAGAGAGAGAGAGAGAGAGAGAGAGAGAGAGACAGAGACAGAGACAGAGAGAGAGAGAGAGAGAGAGAGAGAGAGAGAGAGAGAGAGAGAGAGAAAGAGATTAAAATCAGCCAAGCTCTCGTTTAAAAGTGATAAAAATGGAATAAAGTTTTCCCAATCCAAAGCTAGGCCCTTTACTTCTAGGAATGAACAAAGCCATTTAATTCATCTATTGCAAGAAGAAAACTCTGGGACATAAAAGTGAAGCAGAGAAAGCTGCTAAAGGACTTTGGGAAAGAAAGGTGCAATTTTAGTAGGTCACTTTCTGATAATGAGGAAGTCAAGGCCAAAGTGAAGGTAAACCCTACTTAGTGGATCCTGCCTGGTAATGGGGTTACTGGAGTAGGACAGATAATAAGAGACTAATGGAAAAGACTTCCCAATACTTCCCCACCGAAGCAAGGTCTCCAAAGGGATAGGCCTTTCTCTCTGACGGTCGGATCATGTGCAATTTTTAGGGAAAAGAGAATCTCAAGAAAATATAACTTTACAAATAACAGTATTGCTAGACAGGTAATTAGAATAAAGGTGATATAAAATACTTCTATGAAGATCTATCCTATGCTAATTGTTAAGTACTTTCATAATGAAGATGATAATTTTCTTAGTATTTTTTTCCATATGGAAGTAATTTATTATATATTAGTACCATGAAGAATGGCAGAATTCCTGACCATAGTTGTTCTTGATAGTGATCTAATAAAACACCTGGTTTGAGAAATGAGTAAACTAATAAATAAGTTAATAAGAAGTGCTTTGAATTTGTTGAAATCATTATCTCCTGGCACCCAAAGACACCCTCTAAATATGTGTGACATGAATGAGTGACACCAGAGGACAGGAGGAATGTCCTGAGGGACAGCACAGCCAGCGGGGCTCTGGGACACATCTTCCTGAACCCCATCTCACCGTGCATGACTCACTTTTCACTTATTCCTGGAAAGACATTAGGAGGGTCACACAGGCCTTGGAATCCTCTCCTACTGTCAAGAAAGGACTAAGAGCCGGGTGTGGTGGCGCATGCTTGCAATCCCAGTACTTGGTAGGCTGAGACTGGAGGATCCAGGTTCGCAGCCAGCCTCAACTACTTAGTGAGGCTCTCTGCAACTTAGTGAGACCCTGTTTCAAAATAAAGAATGAAAAATAGGGGTGGAGCCGGGCGTGGTGGTGCATGCTTGTAATCCCAGCATTTGGGAAGCTGAGACCGGAGGATCCAGGTTCGCGGCCAGCCTCAGCTACCTAGTGAGGCACTCCACAACTTAGTGAGACCCTGTTTCAAAATAAAGAATAAAAAATACGGCTGGGGGTATAGCTCAGAGGTAGAATGCCCCCAGGTTCCATCCCCAATACCGCAAAAAAAAAAAAAAGAAAGGACTAAGATCCTGCAAAGACCTAACATTGTCTAATAGGCATGAAAGAATATTTGCTGCTGAGTATTTTAAATGAGATCATGTTGTTTACCTGGCCCTCCGGCCCCCCAAAAGGCTTTTATTGGAGAACGACACATTGCTGGTTCTTTCGACTTACCTTGCAGATTTGGAATTGCTTCTTTAAAGGAGGGAAGTGAAAATTTCCCATTCAAGATTGTCACAGCCCACCTTCCATAAGGTAGTTATGATAAGTTTGTAGGGTCCCCATGCTAAGACTTTATATGGCACAGCCTCAGGCCCAAGGAAGCCGACTTCATTTGTTCCACTAGGGATCCTGGGGCTTGGGTTTCCATATTGTTTTTCAGTCCTCGTTCCATTTCTTTTCAGTCCCCCTTGCCATAGGAATCCACCAGGTGACCCCGGCATCCAAGAGGCAACACAGATGAGCGGCATGGTTTTCACCTCGGGTTTTTTCCCCATGGTATGAACCAAATCCTAAAAGCTACAACTGAGTCCCTCCACATTGTTCCTGGGCACGGTCTTCATCCCGGTGAAGTGAAATGAGGGTTCTCGATGCCACATACAAAATACTAGAGTTGTAATTCCCAATGGAGAGAAGACCGAGGATGTCTTGGAGAAGCTCAGCGTCTGGCAGCACACACAGCATCAAAACTCGGAGGCAGAGTTCTATTTATATAGGTACATGTATTTTACAGACTGGTGATGGACTTCTGAGAAACAATTGGTTCCAGGTTTAATCCCAATGACCGGCTGTCATTTCTGTAAGCTCCACAGTTTCAGCAATCTGTACACCAAGCAATGCTGCTGCAGATCAGGGTTGGTTTTTTTTTTTTTTTTTTTTTGTCTGTTTGTTTTTGTTTTTTGTTTTTTTTGTTTTGTTTTGTTTTTCTCCTTTAATTTCAGAGGGCGAAGACGAAGTAAAAAAAGTGCAGTTCTTCAATTAAAGTGCATGGATGAGGTAAACTAATTTCAAGAGTTTTGAGTTTATTCAGTACTGGCTCAGACAGGAACCATTCTGCCGTGTATTTGCTGCATCTGGGTTCGCATCGCCTGGACGCTGCTGAGAATCTTATTCTGGTGCAGGATGGCCGTGATGCCAATTCTCGCCAGGTCACTGTACGGAGGGAAAAAGAGTGATGGGGGATGAGAATCTCCTTTTCTGGCCTTTGTGCAGACACACATTTGAATCAGCCACAGTTAAAACAGCACAACAAGGCAAGTGTATTAAAATGTCTAATTAAGCAAGTCAATGCAACAATGCAGGTAGAGACTGTATAAAATTATACGCAATCAAAATGAGAGGCATTCCAGTGTTCTTTTGTTTTGTTTTTAAATGAGTAGGATGATTATGGAGCTCAATGCAAAAAAATAAAAATAAAAATAAAAAAAGGAGAAAATACTATTAAATCTAGATTTACCCTTTCGTGTTACATCGCTGGGTACTTACTCCTGGTTCATGTGCACCACAGCCTCTAGCGTGGTGTAACCAGCAGCTGTGAAGTTATCCTTATACCGGTCCATTTTAATGGCCTGGAGCCAATCGCCCACTGATACCACGGCAGAGAACTCAGGAGAGCTGGGATCCAACAAGGCAGTGTTAGGTCTGGAACCAAACAAGAAAGTGTAAACAGACAGGAGCTCTCAATGCTGCTGGAAGACTCACAAGTTGGATGGCCTAAAATAAGCAAGGGGGACTGAAAAGCCAAGAGCAGGTTTTAAATAGAACCATTGTCAAGTGTGACCATGCGATTTTTTTTTCGTCCTTAATTTTACAACACTGTGAAAGTATGTAACATCACTCTTATTTATTTATTTATTTATTGTGATATTGGGGATTAAACCCAGAGGCATTCTACTTCTGAGCTATATTGCCAGCCCTATTTTATTTTATTTTTTTGAGACTTGAACTTGCAATCTTCCTGTCTCAGCTTCCCAAATACTGAGATTACAGGTGTGGGCCACCATGCCTGGTTATAACCATCACTCTTATTTGTTCTGAATTCTTTTTTTTTTTTTTTTTTGCGGTACTGGGGATGAAACCCGGGGGTATTCTACCTCCGAGCTACAGCCCCAGCCCTATTTTTTATTCTTTATTTTGAAACAGGGTCTCACCCTGTTGCAGAGGGCCTCACTAAGCAGCTGAGGCTGGCCGCGAACCTGGATCCTCTAGTCTCAGCCTCCCAAATGCTGTGATTACAAGTGTGCACCACCACGCCCAGCTTACTTGTTCTTAATTCTATTTCCTATATTTGTTATATGTAGACCTCTTGGAGCATTAACAGTCATAGCAGGTCTTTCAATACCTTCGCTTAGGACAAAGATTGGGGGAGCCATTGTGGCTGAAACCTGTTTAGTCCTTGCAGAAAAGAGTCCAGGCCCTGCCAGAACAGAATATCACAGACTTTAGTTCAGCAACTATGGAAACCTTAGTGAAGTATGAGTAAAGAAAACTGCGCGCTTGCAACCTGCCAGTTTTTATGGAAGCAGAGAAAACAGCGAGAGTTCAAGTCCAGCGTGCTTCTAGCCAGGTCTGTGGGCTGGCCCAGTGCATTCAGACAGACTTGGGCCAGCAGGGAGTTAATCTGCCCTTTAATCAATCCAGGCCTGACCAGCACGTGTGCCAAGACTGGCAGAAAGAATGGCCACTTTGATCACTGTTTGGATTGAGGAATGTGCTTCTCGTATTCCTTTGCTGGGGCTCCTAAATAATGATTTCAACAAATTCAAAGCACTTCTTATTAACTTATTTATTAGTTTACTCATTTCTCAAACCAGGTGTTTTATTAGATCACTATCAAGAACAACTATGGTCAGGAATTCTGCCATTCTTCATGGTACTGATATATAATAAATTACTTCCTTATGGAAAAAAATACTAAGAAAATTATCATTTCATTATGAAAGTACTTAACAATTAGCATAGGATAGATCTTCATAGAAGTATTTTATATCACCTTTATTCTAATTACCTGTTTAGGAATAATGTTACTTATAAAGTTATATTTTCTTGAGATTCTCTTTTCCCTAAAAATTGCAGAGTGTGCTTAATCTTAACATTTTGACCTGATTTTCATCCTGAGACTATGTTTGAGCACAAACATTTAAATTGGAATTCTATCATTATTACTGAATTAAAAAAATATTTTCTTGTAAAAGAAAAGTCGACATATAATGCCTTAATTTACTACACAGCAGAATTCATCCAATTGTATTTAAATTTTTTTAGCTGGTCATGCTTATAGTTCCAGCTACTGTGGAGGCTGAGGCAGGGGATCGCAAGTTCTAGGCCAGCCTCTGCAACTTCGCAAGACCCTGTCTTAAAATAAAAATTAAAAAGAGCTGGGGGTGTAGCTCAGAGGTGGGTTCAACCCCCACTCAGTTCTGCAAACAAGTAGATAAATAAATAAATAAATAAATATTTTTTCATATTTATCTAAATTATTTTTATTTGTATTATTCCTTTTCATATAGATACTTTAACAAAGACTTATTTTTATCAGTTTTGTGTCCAAATGACAGCTAACAGCTTTCATTACTGACCTTTCATGTCCATTATTTCAATTAAGTCTACTTTCTGAGTAAAATTCTGTAGATGCTTACAGCAAGAATTATCAAGATTTAATTTATGTATTGTACTAGAACCCAGGTCATTCTATCTCCAAACTATACCCCCAGCCTTTTTAAAAAAATTAATTGATTATTTATTTATTTACTTATTTATTGTATTAGGGATTGAACCCAAGGGCATTCTACCTCTGAGCTATACCCCAGCACTATTTTTATTTTATTTTTAATTTGAAACAGGGTCTCAGTAAGTTGCTGAAGGTCTGTCTCACTAAGTTGCTGAGACTGGTCTTGAACCTGTGATCCTCCTGTCTCAGCCTCTGAAGTACTGGGATCACAGAAGTGTGCCACCACACCCAGTGCCCTTTTTGTTTTGTAACAGGGTCGCCCTAAGTTGCTGAGGGTCTGGCTAAATTGCTAAGGCTGGTTTGGACCTGCAATCTTCCCATCACAGTCACTCAACTCCTGGGATTACAGGAAACCACCACCATACCCAGCTAAGATTTAATTCTTCTCCCAATTTTGAGTTAATAGCAAATACTACCACATAGAATTTTAGACATTGAATAGCATGTTGGATGTATAGCATTAATAATTGTTATTAAACAAAGGCCATTGTTTGCATTTACTTCTAACTTTTAGCTAAGCACGTGGACAGGTCAAAATGCAGGCTCTAAGTGCCTGACAAGGTCAAAATGACCTTAGAATGAAAATATCTTCACTCAATATCAATGAACTCTTGGGGTCATTCTCAAGCTTGCTCTGGAAGTCTGCAATCTTTGTGGAATGCCATGACATTTTCCAAATTTTGTGCTGAATCACATACGGTGTTGTATTACCTTCTACTATCAACATTGGTAATAAACATCCAAGTTATTAAACAGCATCAGTGAGAAGAATTTGAGAACTGAGAAAAGTGTATCTGATAACTCCATTTGTTCTATACTTTGGAGCAAAGCAGACATTATGTGGAACAGTGACTGAAGAGCTTATGCTATTCACTGAAATACCAATAGAAACACCAAAGACCAAAGAACTGGCTTTGGGACCCTCAGGGAGAAGACATGAGCTTTGTACTTGAAGATCTAAAATGTGGAGATTCACCTCGGAACTGAAGAAGCTGGCCAGACCTGGAAAGGAGGCCTTTATAGCCACTTATTTTACCCTGGTAGGGGACTTTTTTTTTTCCTGATCACACAGTTATCCCATGGCAGAGGTAGGATGTGAACTCAGCTCTTTTCAATGTTTATTTAAAAAGGAGCTTGATCATTATCAGTTGAGTGGCCAATAATAGGGTTTTGGAAGCTTAGCAGAGAATAGAGGGTTTCTCTCCCATCTCCTCCAAATTGTTCATGAGTTGTGAGG
>PVLC010014316.1:0-39609 GCA_004027655.1 Graphiurus murinus
TTACAAGATCACATCAAAGTCAATCACTAAACTGACCAGGAGATAGGGGGAGGGTGGGTGGGAATTGGGGAAGGGTTAATGAGAAATATGTGCATGGATGTCTTTACCTGTACTAGCTTGTACCCAACAAAAATGTGTGATTAACCCTGTTGTACCCAAGAAATGTATAAAAATCCATGCTAAAAAATTAATTAATTAAAAAAATATATATAGGTCAAAAAACTGAAAACATAGAAATCAAAAAAAAATCTAAAAAAAATAAAATAAAATTCAGAACTCAGGTGAAAATTACTTTTGTTCTGAATCCAGTCTGAATATATGAAACAGTTTTTTAATTAGAAAGTAGGTAGAAAAAAGGAGAATTTTATTGTGCTTTCTAGATAAAAGGTAGATCAAATAAAGGGAAAATTGAAGTGAATGAAGATTCAAAGGGAACAATATCCCCTTTAAATCCAAAGTTCTGGAGTTTATCCTTTTCTTCTCTTAAATTTGTTTGTCAATTCACTGTTTCTGAAATCTCTTATCCCTTTCAGTATCATAGAGGATTAACTTTAGAGTAGAAAGTGAGTTTTTTAAAAATTTATTGGTGCATTGTAATCATATATCTTGATGAGGTACAGGTTGGTAGAGGCACACATGCACACATCACTCATTTAGCCCTACTCCAATTCCCACCCCATTCCTTCCCCCTTTTCCCCTTCTCATAAAAAAAAAAAAAAGAAAATCAGGAACAAGATAAAGATGTCCACCATCACCACTCCTTTTCAATATAGTACTTGAGACTCGCTATAGCCAGAGCAATAAGTCAAGCGAAGGAAATCAAAAGAATACAAATAGGAAAAGAAGAACTGAAACTATATTTGCAGATGATATGATACTATACCTAGAAGACCCAGTAAACTCAACCAAAAGGCTTTTAGAACTGATCAACAAATTCAGCAGAGTGTCTGGATACAAAATCAGTCTTAAAAAAAAATCACAAGTTTTAGCCGGGCGTGGTGGCACACGCTTGTAATCCCAGCATTTGGGAGGTTGAGACCGGATGATTGGGGTTCGCAGCCAGCCTCAGCTACCTAGTGAGGCACTCCACAACTTAGTGAGACCTTGTTTCTAAATAAAGAATAAAAAATAGGGCTAGGGGCATAGCTTGGAGGTAGAATGCCCCTGAGTTCAATCCCCAGTACTGAAAAAAAAAATCACAAGTTTTTCTATATACAAACTTATGAATCCACTGAAAAATCCAGAAAACATTTCCACTCAAAATAATCCCCCAAAACAACAAAATACTTAGGAATAAACCTAACCAGGGAGGAAAAAGACCTCTACAAGGAAAATTATAAAACATTGAAAAAAGGAATTAAAGATCATGCTCTTGGATAAGCAGCATAAATGTCATAAAAATGGCCATTCTTCTAAGTGATCTACAGATTCAGTGCAGTACCCATTAAAATGCCAAGGTCATTCTTTATAGATTTAGAAAAATTAACCCTTAAATTCATTTGGAACAACAACCAAAAAAAAAAAAAAAAAAAAAAAAAAAAAAAAAAAAAAAAAAAAAAAAAAAAAAAAAAAAAAAAAAAAAAAAAAAAAAAAAAACCCAGAATAGCCAAAATAGTTCTCAGCAATAAGAACTATGCAGGAGGCATCACAATACCTTACTTCAAACTATACTACAGAGCCATAATAATAAAAACAGCATGGTATTAGCACAGGACACATAGACCAATGGAGCAGAAGAGAAGACTCAGAAACAATTCCACACACAGCCAATTGATTTTTTACACAGAGGCCAAAAACATAGTAAAAAAGATGGCCTCTTCAACAAAACTGATTATCCATATGCAGAAAAGTGGAAATAAAACCCACTTTTTCACTCTGCACAAGAGTCAATTCAAGATGGATGAAAGACCTGGAAATTAGACTAGAGACCTTGCAGTTACTTGATGAGGGCATAGGACCAACACTCCAACATATAGGCATAGGTAAAAACTTTCTCAACAAGACCCAAAGGCACAAGAAATTAAAATGAGGATTAATATGTGGAATTGCATTCAACTGAAGAGCTTCTATGCAGCAAAGGAAACTTATCAAGAACCTTAAGAGAGAGCCATCAGAAAAGAATATTTTTGCCAGTGAGGCACTCCGCAACTTAGTGAGACTTGGTTTCAAAATAAAGAATAAAAAAAAAAATAGGGCTGGGGGTGTAGCTCGAGGGTAGAACGCCCCTGAATTCAATCCCCAATACCAAAAAAAAAAAAAAAAAGTTAGGGTAGAGTTCACCTGAAAGTCCATCTGGTCCTGGGTTTTTCTCTGTTGGAAGGATTTTTATTACTGATGCAATCTCATTGATTGTTAGTGGTATGTTCAGGTTTTCTATGTCCTCTTGATTCAATCTTGGTAGGCTAGATGTGTCTAGAAATTCATCTGTATTTTTTTCTAGATTTTTCAATTTATTGGAATATAAATTTTCAAAATAACCATCAATCATTCTCTACATTTTGGAGATGTCTGTGGTGATATCTCCTTTTTATCTCCAATTTTATTAATGGGGAGGGTCTTCTTTCCTTTCTTTTGATTAGTTTGGCTAAGTATTTATCAGTCTTGTTTATCTTTTCAAAGAACCAACTCCTTATTACATTGATCCTTTGTATTGTTCTTAGTCTCTAGTTCATTAATTTTGACTATGATCTTATTTTCTGATTTCTACTGTTTTTGAAATTGGTTTGTTCTTGCTTTTCAAGGACCTTGAGATACATCATTAAGTTGTTTAATTGGGACATTTCTGGGGTTTTTTTTAATGTAAGCAGTCAATGCTATAAACTTTCCTCTTAGAGCCACTTTTATAATGTCCCAGAGATTTTTGTATGTGGTATGTCTATATTGATTTGATCTTAGGAAATTTTTAATTTCTCCCCCATTTCTTTTATGATGCATTCGTTGTTCAAAAGTGTATTGTTCAGCAGGGCACTGTGTTGCACACCTGTAATCCCAATACTTGAGAAGCTGAGACAGAAGGATTGCAAGTTCAAGGACAGCCTCAGCAACTTGGTGAGACCTTTAGCAATTTAGCAGGACGTTGTTTCAAAATTAAAAAAAAATAGGCTGGGGGTATAGCTTTAGAGGTAGAATGCCCCTGGGTTCAATATCCAGTATCAAACCAAACAAAAACAAACCACCACCAACAACAACAACCAAATGTGTATTGTTCAATCTCTGGGTGTTTCTATAGTTTTTCTTGTTAATTTCTAATTTAGTTACATTATGATTTGATAAGATGCAAGGGATTCTATCATTTTTTGTATTTGCTAAGACTTGCTTTGTGACCTAAAATATGGTCTACTTTGAAGAAGGTTCTATGAGCAGTGGAGAAGAAAGTGAATTCAGCATTTGTTGGAGAAAATGTTCCATAGATGTCTGTTATGTAAATTTGGTTTATAGTATATTATAGGTCTGAAGTGTCTTTACTGACTTTTTGTCTGGATAATCTATCTATTGTTGAGAGAGGTGTGTTGAAATCACCCAGTATTATTGTGTGTGAGGGTCTCTGAGTCTTTACATTGAGAAGTGTTTGTTTTATATAATAAGGTACACCAATGCTTGGGACATAAATATTTACTATCATTATATCTTCTTGTTTTGTTTTTCCAATTACTGGTATGAAGTGACCTTCTTCTTTTTTTTTTTTTTTTTTTTCAGAACTGTGGATGGAGCCTAGGACATTCTACCTCCAAGCTACAGCCCCAGCCCTATTTTTATTCTTTATTTTGAAACAAGGTCTCACTAAGTTGTGGAGGGACTCACCAAGTAGCTGAGGCTGGCTGGGAACCTGTGATCCTCCGGTCTCAGCCTCCCAAGTACTGGGATTATAAGCGTGTACCACCATGCCTGGCAACCTTTGTCTCTTCTGATTGATTTTTTAAAAATCTGCTTTGTTACATGTGAGAATAGCTATTCCCACTCACTTTCAGACTCCATTTGCATGGAATATCCTTTTATTTTAAGTAATCATATCTATATTTTTTATTTTTGATGTGATATATTGTGATTCTAAACTTTTTTATGCTTTTATTGGTGCATTAAGTCTCACATTATAATGTAGTTCAGAGTGATTGGGACATACATGCACACAGCACGTGGTTGGTTTTCCCCTGGGTCCCTTTTCCTTCTCCCCTTCCCTATACAAGATACTGAGATTGGCTTTGGTATTCTCACATATGTACATGCCAGTGGAAGTTTTTCCTTATTTCATTCTCCCTCTCCCCCCTTTCTCCTTCCCCAAAACCACTTCCCTCACTCTACTAGAGTTTCTCCTCTATTATCTAAAGTCCCTCTTATATCCCAGTTACTCCCTAGTTTCTGCATATGAAAGAAAAAAAATGACACTTCACTTTCTGTGAATAGCTAATCTTTCTTAACATTATCTTTTCCAGCTTAATCCATTTTCCTGCAAATGACATAATTTTGTTCTTCTTTATTGCTGATAGAATTCCCTTTAAAATCATCAGGAACAAGACAAGGATGACCACTATCACTACTCCTTTTCAATTTAGTACTTGAGACTCTAGCCAGAGCAATAAGGCAAGAGAAGGAAATAAAAGAAATATAAATAGGAAAAGAAGAATTAAAATTATCTCTATTTGCAGATGACATGATCCTATACCTTGAATACCCAAACAGCTCAACCAAAAGACTTCTGGAGCTGATTCACAAATTCAAAAAACTAGCAGGATACAAAATCAATCTTAAAAAAATCAGTAGCTGCCGGGCGTGGTGGCGCACACTTGTAATCCTAGCATTTGGGAGGCTGAGACCGGAGGATCTGGGTTCGTGGCCAGCCTCAGCTACCTAGTGAGGCACTCTGCAACTTAGTGAGACCCCGTTTCAAAATAAAGAATAAAAAATAGGGCTGGGGGTATAGCTTTGAGGTAGAATGCCCCTGAGTTCAATCCTCAGTACCACAAAAAAAACTAACAACAACAACAACAAAAAAAAACAGTAGCTTTTCTATATGCTAACCATGGCCACTGGAAACAATTCTATTCACAATAACTTCAGAAACAATAAAATACCTTGGAATAAATCCAACCAAGGAGGTCAAGGACCTCTATAATGAAAATTCTAAAATACTAAAGAAAGAAATTGAAGAACATCTTAGAAGATGGAATGATCTCCCATACTCTTGGATGGCAGAATAAACATTTTCAAAATGGCCAGTCTACCAAAAATGATCTACAGAGTCAATGTAATCCCTATCAAAATACCAATGTCATTCTTCATAGACCTAGAAAAATCAGTCATAAATTTCATATGGAGAAACAAAAGACCCAGAATAGCCAAAGCAATTCTCAGTAATAAGAACCATGCAGGATGCATCACAATTCCTGACTTCAAGTTATTTTACAGAGCTATAGTAATAAAAACAACATGGTATTGGCACAAAAATAGACACATAGACAAATGGAACAGAATGAATAGAAGATACAGAAACCCACATACTTATAGCCAGCTGGTTTTTGGCAAAGATGCCAGACACATATGTTGGAGAAAAGAGAGCCTTTTCAACAAATAGTGTTGGGAAAATTGGTTATCCAGTGTAGAAAAATGGAACTAAATCCTTTCCTCCTACCCTTCATAGGACTCAACTTGAGATGGATGAAAGACCTGGAAATTAGACTTAGAGACCTTGCAGTTACTTGACGAGGGCATAGGACCAACACTCCAACATAAGCATGGGTAGAAACTTCCTCAATAAGACTCCAAAGCTCAGGGAATCAAAACAAAAATTAAGGAATGGGGTAGCAGTAAACTAAAAAGTTTCTGCTCATCAAAGAAAACCATCAAGAGTCTAAAGAGAGAGCTTACAGAATGGGAAAAGATCTTCGCCAGCTATTCCTCTGAGAGAGGACTAATATCTAGAACATATAAATTACTTAAAGGATTTAATGGTAAAAAAAAACAAAAAACTAGTAACCCAATCAAGAAATGGACAACTGAACTAAATAGACACTTCACAACAGAAAAATACAAATGGCTAATACATACATGAAAAATGTTCAACATCATTAGCAATCAGGGAGATGCAAATTAAAACTACGCTGAGATTTCATCCAATTAGAATGGCAATCATCAAGAAGTCAAACAATAAATGCTAGTGAGGATATGGAGAAATAGAAACTCTTCTACACTATTGGTGGGACTGTAAATTAGTGCTGCTGCTATGAAGATCATTGTGGAGATTCCTCAGAAAACTGGGAATGGATCCACCATATGATCCAGCCATACCACTCCTGGGCTTCCTTCCAAAGGGACTGAAATCAGAATATTATAGTAATACCTATATATCCATGTTTATAGGACCACAATTCATAATAGCCAAATTATGGAATCAATCCAGGTGTCCATCAACAGATGAATGGATTACAAAATTATAGGATATATACACAATGGAATATCTTTTTCTACCCTATCACTTTCAGCCTATGGATGTCTTTGCCTGTGAGAGGAGTCTCTTGCAAGTAACATACAGTTGGTCTTATTTTTTAATCCATTCTGCCAAATTGTCTTTTAATTGGAAAGTTGAGACTATACTCAATGTTATTACAGAAAGATGTTTGTTATTTCCTGCTATTTTAGTTTGTTTATTGCATTTAATTTTGTCCTAATCATCTTTTGTTTAACTTCTGTCCTATGAGATTCATCCTTTTGAGAACTCTGGAATTTGCCTTTAAGTGTGTAGTGTTTAAATATTTTCTGTAATACTGGCTTAGTAGTCATAGATTCTTTTAGTCTATACTTATTTCTCCTTTGACCCTGAAAGACAGCCTTGCTGAATATAACCATCTTGGTTGAGTTATTTTCTTTCAGAGTGTAAAATATCTCATTCCAAATGCTCCTGGATTTTAGAGTCTTTTGTGAGAAATCAGAAGTTGTTTTTTATTTTTATTTTTTGTACTGACTAGGAATTTACCCCAGGGGCATTCTACCTCTGATCTACATCCCCAGCCTATTTTATTTTCTTTTGCTGAGGTTGGCCTTGAACCTGTGATTCTTGTATCTCAGCCTCCCAAATACTGGGATTACATCCAGGTGCCACTATACCATCTAACTAGAAGTTATTCTTATATTTTTAATTCTAAATGTGACTTGATGTTTGTTCCTTGAGGCTTTTAAAATTTTATCTGTGTTCTCTATGTTAGGCATTTTAATTATAATGTGTTGTGAAGGGGTTCTTTTTTTTTATTTTGTCTCTTTGGAGTTCTTTGTGGCTGGGGGTATAACTCTGAGGTAGAATGCCTCTGGGTTCAATTCCTAGTACAAGAAAACAAAACAAATGTACCAATAACAGGGCAAATAAATGATAAATAATAGTGAAATATGGAAAACAAAGAGAAACAGCAGGGGTTCATAGTCTGCTTCTTGGGAACCCCAAGGAATCCCTTCAAACTATCACTGCATCCCTGCTCCAGCCACCTCTGCTAGAGGTGGGGGTGGGGCTGTGTCTCTCTCCCACTGGAGAACACCAGTACTTCCCCAAAGGCTCAGCTCACTGTTTTTGAGCTTATTTTCTGCTCTGATTTAAAAAATATTGATCTGCATCTATTTTACTTAAACTCAGTGGGAGACTGTCTTTTAACTCATTGGAAGGAAGCTTCCTCTCCCCCACAGAGCTACAGCAAACAGATGCCACCAACTATTTCCTTTGTTCTGTATTCTAGAATCCAAGATTTTTGGTTTTCACCTGCTTGCTAGCTGAGTTGCCTCCCTTGTTTTCCCACTGTCTCCTGACCTCTTTCTGCTACTGCAAAAGTGCTGTTTTAATTCACTCTTGGGGAGCCGATATAACACTGTGGTTCCTCCCATCTGCTATTTTCTCCTCATGGTTCTCATATTTCTCTTGGACAGAGCTGACTGAGAGGCAAGTACTAAAGGGCTGATGCTGGCTCTGCTCCACGAACTGTTCAAGGATCCAGGCTTTGTCTAGCTCATCATGGTAAAAGATGATACCAGGGCCCTAGCCATTTCAGCCATATTACAAACAGCAAGAAAGTAGAGAGGATTAAGAAAGGGAAAAGAGCCTTTTGCCATTTTTATAAAAATGGTTTTCTCCCTCCTTTGCCCTTTTTATAAAGATGGTCCTCCCTCCCTCCTCTCCTCCCTCTCTGTCTTGTACTGGGGATTGAATGCAGGCATTCTACCTCTGAGATACACCCCCAGCCCTTTTAATTTTCTGTTTTGAATCAGGGTCTTGCTAAGTTGCTGAGACTGGCCTCAAATCTGCAATCCTCTTGTCTCAGCCTCCTGAGTACTGAGATTACAGACACATGCCTCCACCCTGGCAATTCCTTCTTATTCTTACCTCTCACTGGCCATAATTTAAACAGTCTCCTGGGAGCTTGGCATGGTGGTGCGTGCCTGCAGTCCCAGTATTTGGGAAGCTGAGGTAGAAGGATCACAGGTTCAAGGCCAGCCTCAGCAACTTAGTGAGACCCTGTTTCAATATTAAAAAAGAAAAAAAAGAGGGCTGGGGGTGTAGTGGTGTAGCTCAGAGATAAGAGTGCCTCTGGATTTAGTCCTAAGTACCAAAAAAAAAAAAAAAAAAAAAAAAACCCAAACAAAAGCAATCCCCCCTCCAAAAAAGTCTCTTAACTCTAGGATAAGAAATAACACTGTCTTTTCTTCAGGTGGCAAGGCTGTCTAAAAACCAAGGGTTGTAATACCACAAGAGAGGGGTAAATCACCGTAGAGGGGTGGCTTTTGTCAGAGTAACAAAAACTTCTAACAGAACAAATGGTATATGATGCAAAGTATGTCTCCATTCCATTCCTGGTTGCCCTACCACCCTGTTCCCTTTCTCAGAACCAGTGCCTACCAGTATGGCCAACTTCCTGTGTATGGTCTCAGGGTCTCTGCCCAAGGTCATTTGCAGGCCTCTGCTCCTTCACTGGATGGGCAACAAAATCCCTCTGCTACACCCCTATCCCTGGAATTTCATCCCTGAGCACAGGTGGCTGTTCAGAGTTGCAGCCACAGGACTGTCCCTTCCCAGGCAGGGTAGGGTGGCTTGTGTAGTGCACCTCCCTGGCATCCTACCTGAGCAGGATCAGAAAATGCCCAAGGAGCTCTAAGAAAAAGAACAGGTGGTGGGAAGGACACTTGGAAAAGTTCAGGGAACCCCTCTCTCTGCTCCCTGCCCTACCGAATGCACATATATACACATTTTTTCAAGGAAATTCAAATACGCCAGTCAGGATAGACAATAGTTTATTATTAGATGATGAGAATCAGGTGAGCTCTTCCTCCAGCTTGAACCCCCTCCCCTCCTTCCTGTATCACTGTCATGGGGGTCTTGCAACTGGGCCCAAAATGGGTCCTCTCTACCACCTCTCCCCCAGGAGCCCAACCTCATGAAATAATACAAAAGTGATATGTGCTTAATAATTCACAGATAACAAAGGGAAAATAAGCTCCCAGTTCTCCCCCAGATTACGGCAGTCTCACTGAATCTTCCTTCAGGATTTGTGGAAGAAACTGTTTTCCCTAAGGTTGGGAAGCTGTGGCACCTGGTGGCAGTGTTCCCTGTGTAGTAAAGAACGCTCCTGTCAAAAGGAGGATAAGACAAAGATATGCACAGAGATGAGAGATGTGAAGGAGTCTCATCTGCATCATGTTCTCCATTCCAATCTCCAAGGTCCACAGCTCCATCAAGTGTCATTCAAGCAAGGAGGCCCCCTGCTAGATGTATATGTTCATAATTTCCTTTTGTTATTTTGGCTTCACTTCAGCTTCAAACTAGAGTCAGGTTATTGCTATTCTCAACCTTAAGGATGGTGGTGAATGGATACAGTCTCATTCTGCCTTTATCCTAGAGAAAACCCCTCCATTTGCCCATTCCACCCCCCCATACAAATATTTACAGACAAAAACAATCACCACAGCAAAAGAACCTGCCACAGGGAGTCTTTACCATCTCCTGAACACTTGAGCTTGACTCCTGAGATCATTCCAGAAGAGGCAGATGCATGGCCAGGGATGGTTCCAGCATTGTCCTCAGATATCCTCACCCATGGCCTCTCCACCATCACCCTAAGATAGCTGTGGACCTTCCAGCCTGGCCAAAGCCAGGAAGGCAATAAAAATCTAGAACCTAGGTTTCTCTATATACCCTGAATACCAACTCCACAGCTGCTTCTGGAGCAAGCCAAAGTCACAGCTAAGCATCTTGGGGCTTTCCATTTCTGTCTTCTGAAAAGTTCTCCAATAATCCACTCTGAGGGTCTGAGAAAAGAGGTAGTGGCAAATTCCTATGGTGTGGTATGGGGCCTGGCTACCTGGAAGGGCTCTGGGGACTGTGGGTGGCACCCATGATGATAAATGAAATTGGCCTGGAAGGCTGTGACCAGCATTTTTAAATGAGTGGGAACAGTGCCTACATTTAATTAAGGCAAGTGGTGTTCATGAAACTTGTCATCGGACACGCACAAGCCCATGATCACATGTACATTAGAGTGCACATGCTGGTGTGTACCAGGCTGTGACACCAAGTGCCTTCTATACTGAGGGTCTCAGTCAAGAGAGTTCTAAATCCTCTGCCTTAGTGTTGCTTTCTCTTACTCTAGTCTCTCACTATAGTCTGACAGCCATTCAGGGAGGTGGTCAGCCAGCATTTACTATCATGGGTTGTAGAGCAAATGTGTCCAGATTTATGGACCATTAGGTCTTCATCCCAAAAACTTGACACTGCCTTTGTTCATCCGAAGCAGTCACAGGCTATTTACAACTGAGCATGAGGCTGAGTGCCACAACTTTACCAACTCCAGGTTGTGGGCTGCACCTGCCAAGTCTGTCCTCCCCCAACTCTGTTGCCATAAGTACATGATGAAGGAAACAGTTCAAACAATCTTACATACATTTGTGAAGCTAACACTACCAATTTCAATATTACGAATGGGAAGGGAGGAGAGCAGGGCAGGATCCGAAGGGAAATGAACTGGGTGCTATGTACATGTTTGATTCTATCACACTAAACCTCAATATGATATATGGTTACAACATACCAATAAAAGTATATTAAAATAAAAAGTCATGTCTTGTGAAAAGTCATGTCAATTTGAAAGACTGCAAGTAAAAAAGTAGCAATAGTTTTTCATATATGTGTTGGCTATTTGTATTTCTTTTGAGAAGTAGTCTATTCAGTTCAATTGCCTATGTTTTGACTGGGTTTTTATTTTAATTTTTTTAGTTCTTTATTCTAGATATCAGTTCTTTATCAGAGTAGTTGACAAAGATTTTCTCCCATTCTATAGGCTTTTTATTCAGACTCTTGTTTCTTTTGCTGTGCAGAAGCTTTTCAAGTTGATGCCATCCCATATACTCTTGGTTTTACCTCCTGAGCTTTGGGTATCTTATTGAGGAAGTCTCTGCCTGTGCCTATATGTTAGAGAGTTGGTTCTATGTTTTCTTCTAGAGATCGCAAAGTTTGTTTCTAGTTTCTAGGTCTTTGATCCATCTTGAGTTGACTTTTGTGCAGAGTGAGAGACGGGGTCTAATTTCATTCTTCTACATATGGATATCCAAGTTTTCCAGCACCAATTTTTTTGAAAAGGTTGTCTTTTCTCAAGCAGTAGTTAATGCTGGGAATGCAAATCAAAACTACACTGGGGTACCATCTCACTCCAGTTAGAATGGCAATCATCAAGAATACAAACAATAGTACACGCTGGTTAGGATGTGGGGAAACAGTAACTCCTCCACACTGTTGGTGGGATATAAATGAGTACAGTGACTATGGAGATCAGTATGGAGGTTCCTCAAAAGACGAGGAATGGAACTACTGTATAATCCAGCTGTTGTACTTCTTGGTATCTTCCCAAAAGAATTAAGGTCAGAATACTATAGTGATAGATGCATATCCATATTTAGAGTGGCACAATTCACAATAGCCAAATTATGGAACCAACCTAGGTACCCGTCAACAGATAAATGGATAAAGAAAATGTGATGTATACACAAATAGAATTTTACTTAGCCTTGTAGAAGAAAAATTATGTTATTTTCAAGAAAATGAATATAACTAAAGAATATTATGAGCCGGGCGTGGTGGCGCACGCTTGTAATCCCAGCATTCGGGAGGCTGAGACCAGAGGATCCGGGTTCGCAGCCAGCCTCAGCTACCTAGTGAGACACTCCCCAACTTAGTGAGACTCGGTTTCAAAATAAAGAATAAAAAATAAGGCTGAGGGTATAGCTCGGAGGTAGAATGCCCCTGAGTTCAATCCCCAGTACCACACACACAAAAAAGAGAATGTAAATTAAAAAAAAAAAAAGAATATTATGCTAAGTTAGATCAGCTAGTCTCAGAAATTGAAGGGGCATGCTTTCTCTTATTTTTAAAAACAAGAGAGAAAATAAGAAATAAAAGGACTTCAGATAAATGAAAAGAAAGACCAGTAGAGTCATGTAAGGGGGTGGGTAAGGGAAGTGAGGAAGGGAAAAGGAGGCTTAATGAAAGAAACAGTTCAAATAATGCTATATCCATATATGAAGGTATCACTACTAATCTCAGTAACATGTGCAGGGAAGGGTGAGCAGGGTGGAATCCAGAGGGAAACAACTAAGTGCTGTGTGCATATTTCTGTATCACTTTGAATCCCACTATGATGTATAATTACAATGCACCAATTAAAGTATATAAAAAAGTAGCAACCATCTTGCTTTATGTGCAAAATTGGAAACAATAATATTTTTTAAAACAGCAAAAGCTTTCTTGCCAGGCATGGTGACCCATGTTGGTAATTCCAATACTTGGGAGTCTGAGACAAGAAGATCACAGGTTCAAGGCCAGAGTGGTAATTTAACAAGACCCTCAGCAATTTAGCGAGACTATTTCAAAATTTAAAAAAAAAATAGGGCTGGGGTGCAGCTCAGTGGTAGAATACCCTTGGGTTCAATCCTTAATAAATAAAATAAACAAAAGCTCTCAAAAACTTGGATTTCTCACTTGAAAACTGGGGATTATAGTTCCTATTTCATAGGACTCTGGTAAGAATTGGCTATGATAATCCATTTAAAGAGCTCAGCACCATGTGTAATAGATAGAAAGTGCTCAACAAATGTTGGCATTTATCAGCAGTCTGCCGATTATTCTTCTTTGGCCACGAGGGAGGTGTCTCGTGGGTAGAGGACTGGTCTACAAGAAACCCGAAAGTGCTGGGGCATCATGGGCCCCAAGATGCCATTTAAGAAGTTCTACACGTGGCTATAATAGAAGTACAGGTTTAATATCTCACAGTTATGCCCCACTTTCTCACTTGGGGTCACCCTGTGTGATATTTATAGTAACTGAGATCCAATACCAGCTGAGTAGAACTACCTACAAAGCTGGCAATGTTTTCTATCTCTGATGCCCATACAGCAACCACTGGCCACTGACATATTGAAATGTGCCTGATGGCCAGTGTGGTGGCGTGCACCTGTAATCCCAGTACTTGGGAGGCTGAGACAGGAGGACCACAGGTTTGAGGTCTTGGCAACTTAGCAAGACCCTGTTTCAAAACTTAAAAAAAAATAATAACAGGGGCTAGGGATGTAGCCTAGTGGTAGAACCCCCCTAGGGTTCAATCCCCAGTACCACAAAAAAAAAAAAAGAAAAAAAGAATGTGGTTGATGCAACCAAAAGATTGCATTTTAAGTTCTATTTCATGTTGATTCCTTTAAATTGAAGCAGTCAGATTTAATTAGTGGTTATGGTATTGGGTAGCACAAAAAAACTACCTGAATTCCTTCTCAAATTCAGTGGCCCATGGGGCTTTGGCGTGAGACAGGGGCCAGATGGTTCTTTGTTTCTGGAAGGTATGGGAGCCTGCCTGGCACATTGTAGGATGTTTCTTAGTGTCCTCAGCCTCATCCATAGATGATAATTCCTAGCAGTGCTTCCCAGTGGGGACAACCAAAAATGGCCAGTCTCAGACTGCACAAATGTTGCAGGTGAAGAAGGGTAAAAGGCCCCTGTTGAGAACCAACTTGTATATCATAAAACTGATGAAAAAAATGAGGCAAATGTCTATTTGAGTGGCTTCTCTTGTTGTGACTTCTCTGGTGGCTTTCAGGGTGTGGGTTCTGAATAAAGAACCCTCCTCATCCCAAGAAGTCACTGTCCCTTTTTAACATGCTTTTTCTGGTGCAACAGCAGGGAAGCCAGGTGTCTGAAGGCTTTCCCACACTGTGCGCATGGCTCTGGCCTCTTGGCAGTGTGGGTTCTGAGGTGATTGTTCAGGATGTTCTTGTCTGTGAAAGCTTTCCCACACTCGGTGCACACATGAGGCTTCTCCCCAGCGTGCAGCCTTTGGTGACGCGCAATGCTTGATTTACACCGTAAGGCCTTTCCACACCCCTGACACTGATACCTGGAGTCCTTCCTGCGACTCTTCCGATGCCTGAGGGAGGCTGCCTTACTGGGGAAGTCTTCGTCACTTTCTTGGCTGTCGTCCTCATCCTCTTCCCTATGAATCCTCTTGTGTTCCGACAGGAGGGAGCCATTTCGGAAGTGCTTTCCACACTCTTCACACTGGTGGGGTTTCTTCTCTTGATGCAGCCGCCGATGCTCCGCCAGATGTGAGTTGACCCTGAAGTGTTTCCCACACACCCGGCAGCAGTACGGCTTCTCTCCAGTGTGGATGCGCTTGTGCTCCCCCAGGGAGGACCTCCGGCT
This sequence comes from Graphiurus murinus, assembly GCA_004027655.1. Taxonomy (NCBI): domain Eukaryota; kingdom Metazoa; phylum Chordata; class Mammalia; order Rodentia; family Gliridae; genus Graphiurus; species Graphiurus murinus. Next base: position 14,708 of record PVLC010014316.1, read on the forward strand.
AAAGCATTTCCCACACTCCTCACACTTGTAGGGCTTCTCCCCAGTGTGTACCCGGCGGTGCCGAGTGAGCTTCGTGCTCTGCTTGAAGGTTTTCCCACACTCGTCACACTTGAAAGGCGTCTCCCCGGTGTGGATCCGGAAGTGGCTGCTGAGTGTGGAGCTGCTGTTGAAGGCTTTCCCACACTCCTTACACTTGTAGGGTCTCTCACCTGTGTGGATCCGGTAGTGTGTGAGAAAATACCAGCTGTGCCTGAAGGACTTGCCACACACGTCACACTTGTGGGGTTTCTCTCCTGTGTGAATTCGTTCATGCTCCACAAGGTGGAGGGTCTGGTTGAAGGTTTTCCCACATTCCTTACATTTGAAGTGATTCTTACCCTTTCTGGGGTTCCGTTGCTTTTTTGGGGTTGTGACATCCTGTGTTTTTTTGTGAGTGTCTTTTTCTGGGGTCTTCTTTTCTTGAGGGGTGCTCTTTGGTGCTGCAGTTGCTGATGTTTGACTGGAAGGTTCCTTTGAGGTGGCCAATTCATAACCTTTCTTGTCAGAGGTTTTTTTGCATGCTCCTGTGGCCGGCTTTGGGCTGCTTTTCCACTTTCTTGGAGATGGCCTATCTTCTTTTTCCAAGGCCTTTTCTGCTGTAGCACTCTGGGGGTCACCCCTTTGGACTATTTTCTTTGCCTTCTCTTGTGATGGAGTCTTAGAACTTCCTGGCTTAGGAAATTCTGTCCTTGGTTTATGCTGTGTCTTCTTGCCTGGAAAGGATTTAGAATGTGAGATGTGAGTTTTAGGTTTTTTTTTTTTTTTTGTACTGGGGAATTGATTGAACACAGAGGCTTTCTACTGACAAGTTACACCCCAGCTTTTTTTTTTTTAATTTTGAAACAGGATCTTGCTAAGCTGGTGAGGGTCTTGTTAAATTGCTGAGGCTAGTCTTAAACCTAAGATCCTCCTGCCTCAGCCTCCCAAGTACTGGGATTACAGGTGTGTGCCACAACTGGTTTGGTAATATTCTAAAAGATTATGGTCTTGTATAGACCAGCCTGCCTCAAAGAAATGCTACAAACATCTTTTCAACACTTAAGACATTCAAACACAGCTGGGTGCAATGGTGCACACCTGTAATCCCAGTACTTGTGAGGCTGACAGGAAGATCCCAGGTTTGAAGCCAGCCTTTGCAATTTAGCAAGACTGAGCAAGCCAATGAGATCCTATTTCAAGATAAAAAATTTTAAAAGGGCTGAGGGGTGTAGCTCAGAGGTAGAGTGCCCTTAGGTTTAATCCCCAGAAAGACACACACACACACACAGACACACAGACACACACACACACACGAGGGCTTGGAAGTGTGGCTCAGAAACAATACCCCTAGGTTCAATTCCTAGTACCACAGGGAGGGGGGAAAGGACACTCAAATGTGAACACAGGGAGGAAAGTTGAGAGATTCTGGCTGAAGCAATAACTGAGAAGCAATGGAAGAGGCTCACTTCAGGGAGAAAAGAGCCAGTACAAACACCCAGAGTTGGGCTTTCTGTCACTTGCCACCCAAAGATCCTGGTACAAAGAATGTAGAGGGAGGAGGAAGTGTGGGAACAAGAATGTGAGTGAGAAAATTTCTTGGGTAGGAGTGGAAAATTTTTCCTGAAAGGAATCATGTCCCACAGTCCCATCCCTTTTCCCTAAGCCTCTGGCATGATGGGTGGTTGGGGAGGGCTTTTTCTGAACACTTCTCAATATACCTGCTCAGCGTACTCACCTGTGGAGCTGCTACTTCCCTTGCTTCCTTTGTCATCTCGCTGGCGGCTTCGGGGGACAGTTCTCTCCTCAATACAAGGCTGGATCCCTTGTTCCAGGTTGTCAATCAGTGTTGGTTTGAAAAACAGACGCCCTGCCCCACAAAAAGGAAGAAGTGGTATATGCTTCCCAAAATTCCTTTCCAAACCAGATGTTTGCACAGGAAGACCAACAGTATAACACAAAGGCCCTCCAGCCAGAGCATGGAGGCTGCTGCCTCCTCAGTCATGTCTTTCTCCCATGGCCTGTTCCAGCAGCTCATGTTTCTATTCATGGGAATCCATTTAGCTCTCAGGAAGCTGAGTCCACCCCATAGAGCATACCAGCCAACAACCCATTCCTGGGCCCACTGGCCATTTGGATTGGCTAAGCCAGATACGGTCACAGCAAAGGTGGGGGGGCAGTCCCAACATATTTTACCTTTCCTGCCACAAGTAATTTAAAAACTCAAGATTTTAGGCTTGCTGATAGCTCTCCCCAGACCAGAGCAGTGCCTGATTACGATGAAGCCAGCACCATCAAACCTTAAGTGTCTGTAGCCATGCATGGTGATGCACACTTGTAATCTCAGGACTTGGGATGCTGAGACAGGAGGATTGCAAGTTTGAGACCAGCCTCAGCAATGTAGTGAGACCCTCAGCAACCTAGCAAGATTCTGTTTCAAAACAAAAATAAAATAGGGCTGGGGGTATAGCTCAAAGGTAGAACACCCATGGGTTCAATTTCCAGTACCACAGAAAAAAAGGAAAAATATAGTGTCTGTGACAGTCTTAGGGTAGAAGTCAGCCAGGCCTTCTGCAAATCTTACAGCCTTTCAGAATCAAGAGTCCAAGAGGCTCTCATAGGCCCAGACCAGACCCTGGGGAAATCATCCTTACCCAGGAAAGACAGGTTCCTATAGGTCTCCAGCATCACATCCCTGTACAGTTTCTTCTGAGCAGGCTGCAGCAGCTTCCACTCTTTGTGGGTAAAGTAAACAGCTACATCCCTGAAGATCACCGGTTCCTGAAACATTAAAGCCCCACTACTGTTCATGCAGGGACTGGGCTCTCCCCTAGCTCAGGAGGGGAGGTGCAAAGCAAATGGAAATTTGGGGTATGTCCAGAATTCTGCACTGTAGTAGGCTGTGAACACGGCTCCTGTTGCTCATCACACTCTATATCCATACCCTCTGCTATGTTGCCACATGGTGCCTCCACCCCTATTCTGAATCTGGGCTTGGCTGTGGGACTTGCTTGGCCAGTGGGATGACAGTAAAATGTGATGTAACTGGAAGCTTGGAAAATGTGTCATAATTGATAGTGTTCTTGCTGTCTCTTTACTGTTAACAAAGGGGAAAATATCCACCTAGGTAGCATGTTGGAGCATGAAAGAAGTATAGAGTCATGTCAAGTCCCCCAGAGAAGACAGTGCAGATGAGTTGATGACCAGGTTGCCCCAGATATAGGACAGAGACCAGCAAGATCTGCAGAACAACCCCTTATGGCTGTGTGGCCCTAAAGTTCTATGATATTTGTTATGGTTTGGATGTAGAACGTCCCCTGGAAAAGCTTACATATTAGCAATGCAAAAATGTTCAGAGGTGAAATAACTGAATTGGGAAAATATATCTATTTCACCCCCTCCCCATTCTCTCTACTTCCCCCCACCATGACCCAGCCTAACATGGACTGAAACCTCTGAAACCTATAGAACTGGTAAGCCCCCAAATAAATCTTCCTTCAAGTTGTAGTCATCAGGTGTTTTGAGTCATAGCAGTGAGAATACTGACTGAAACAAGGTTTGTTATGCAGCATTTCCATGGCCACAGATAATGCTGCATGCATATTCCAAATGTTTCAGTGGTGCTAGAGAGGTGAATGAATGGAAGCTGTGGTACATTAGAAACATAATGCCTGGAAAAGGCTCTTGCATGCCAGTTGTTTGGCCTTCTGGGAATCTCCCAGTTTTCTATCTATGAGGTAGACACCAATGATGGTTAGGAACACTGACTCAGGATCCAGACTTCCTGGCTTGGACACTTACTAGCTGTGTGACCTTAGGCAAGTGATACAAGCTCTCTGAGCTTCCATTGTCTTTTGTCTGAAATAGGGATAACAGCTATACCTACTTCTTGGGGGGTATTGTGAGGATTAAGTATTTAAATATAGGTGAAGAAATGAGCTCAGTATCAAGCACATGGTAAGTGCTCAATAAATGTTCACTATTAGATTCTAAGTATTTCTAAAAAATGTTCACTGTTATTGCAAGTATTTGTTTAAAAAGTGGAGGATTGCCGGGCATGGTGGTGCACGCTTGTAATCCTAGCATTCGGGAGGCTGAGACCGGAGGATCCGGGTTCGCGGCCAGCCTCAGCTACCTAGTGAGGCACTCCGCAACTTAGTGAGACTCGGTTTCAAAATAAAGAATAAAAAAATAGGGCTGGGGGTGTAGCTTGGAGGTAGAATGCCCCTGAGTTCAATCCCCAGTACTGAAAAAAAAAAAAAAAAAGTGGAGGATCTACCAGGTATGGTGGTGCTGAAATCCCAGTACTTGGGAAGTTGAGTCAGGAGGATTGCAGGTTCCAGGCCAGTCTCAGCAATTTGGCAAGACTCTCAGAAACTTAGCGAGACCATGTTTCAAAATAAAAATAAAATAGGGCAGTCATTTATTTATGAAAAATAAAATAGGGTGTGGCTCAGAGATAGAATACCTCTGGGTCACAGTGATCTTAGTCACTGGGAGATAGATGCAGGCTTGGAGATCAGTTCATTCATTTGTGTATGTATCATGGGCTGGTGCTGGGAATAAGTTAACCTACTCTTGTGTGAACACAATACTGGCTCACCTTTGCTATATTAATAGAAGCTATAGGTGAGTGCATGACTGTCTAGCCAAAGACTACATTTCCCAGCATCCCTTGCAGATAGATGTCATGTGACTGCATTCTCGCCAATGTATATAAGCAAAAGTGACAGGTTCATCCTTCTGATGTTAGAAGGATAGACGCATGCGCTTCCCTTCCTGTATCCCCCCTTCGTTTAGGTCAGAATGTGAACCCTACATGGGCTGGGCCCTTCTCAGCCTTGTGGGGAAGGGCCTGGTGGCCAATCCCATGTGGCTGCCTGGGATGTTCACACACACACACACACACACACACACACACACACGTGGATTAGGACATGAGAGGGAAATTGATCCATTCTATTCAAGAACCTGTATTTAGGGATCTCACACAGAAGTTGAACCTGTGTCATTCCCCGCCGCAGAGCAGAGTGGGGAGCAGAGAGGTATTCACAGCCTGGGCCCACTGCAGTGTGATAGGACAGGTGCTAGGAAGGCAGCATATGCTGGGAGCACACAGAGGACTTCCTCATATGAGTGTGTCTGGGAACCCTAGAAAAGGCCTGAAAAAGGAGGTGATGTTTGAGCAGATTCTCCAAGGATGCCAGGCAGAGCAGAACAGAAGTCATCCAGAAGGAAGGGAGAGCCAAAGCACATGGAATGGCTGAAAGAGGAGAGAAAAAAGAGAAGAGAATGTTAGCGCTGCATTAAGCGTCACATTCCTAGCCAGGCACGGGTGCGCACGCCTGTAATCCCAGTACTTGGAAGGTTGAGACAAGAAGATCGCAGGTTCAAGACCAGCCTCAGCAACATAGGGAGACTCTAAGCAACCTAGCAAGACCCTGTTTTAAAATAAAAAATTTTAAAAAGGGCTGGGGGTATAGCTCAGAGATAGAATGTCCCTGGATTCAATCCCTAGTACCAAAAGAAAAGTACACACACACACACACACACACACACACACACAAAACATCATCATCATCATCATCAGAGGGTCAAGATTAGAAGTGTGTCTAACCTTCTCCAGGGATGGAAATTGCTGATCATTCAAGAAACATACACTTATATAATAGGCATGTTTTATGAACTGCACAAATCCACTTCCACTTAATCTTTGTAATAACTCCAGGATGGGTTACCACTACCCGCCCCATTTTATAGATGTGGACAGGGAGGCACAGAGGAGTTAGGAAAACAACCCAGGGTCACATAGCCATCAGTGGGCAAGGCAGGATTCGAACAAGACCGTCATTTCCCATCTAGGTTCACGGTTCCACCAGGTAGGGATGCCCAGCCACAGTGTATCAGTGGACAACAGGGTTGGGTCTCGGCTCTGTGCTCTTCCTCTGCAGAACCATCCTTCTTCTGGCCCTGGGTGTCTCAGCCTCAGCTCTACTGTGGGTTAACTACCTATCCTGGGGCTGGATAGGGGAGGCACTGACATACACACTGTAGGATGCTGAGCAGCAGGCCTGGCCTCCACCCACTAGATTCCAAAGCACAGCCCCTCTAAGTGTGACAACAAGTGAGACTCTAGGTTGCTTAGAGTCTCCCTATGTTGCTGAGGCTGGTCTTGAACCTGCACATTGCCAATGGTCCCCTTGAGGGAAAGCTGCCTCCAGGTGACAACCATGGCCTTTTCCCATATGTCCCTTTTTCTGTTTGGGGGAAAGGCATGGACCTTCCCTGGTCTTCAGGGGTGGGCACATGGCCTAGGCTGGGCTAATAAGTGCCATGCATCCCTCAGTTGTTGATTGGCTCAGTGGTGGACATGTAACCCATAACAGGCCAATCAGAACATTTCCTATTTCTAGGTTATTTGATCTAAAAGCATCTCTCCAGGGATCACTTATTAGTTAGTTGCAAGGGGGAAATCAAGGTGCATGTCTGTAATCCCAGTACTTGAGAGGCCAAAACAGGAGAATTGCTGATTCAAGGCTGGCCTAAGCAACTAATTGAGACCCTCAGCAACTTGGCGAGAACCTGTTTCAAAATTTAAAAACATATATAGGACTGGGGGTATAGTTCAGAGGTAGAACACCCACGGATTCAATCCCCAGTGTCAAGAAAACAAAACAAAAAAGCATCAGCAAGAATGACATACAGACCTTGTGTAGATTCAGATTTTGTGAGGCCCCAAGGACACATGACTTCACCTGTGATATTCTGGGCAAGAATATATAACTCAAATCTAATCACAGGAAAATGCACACACACACACCCTCAAAAAAAGAAAAGAAAGAAAAAACCATGCAGAAGGTTGTCATAAAAAGCAAAAGAGCCTAAGGTGGTTTTCTGGGCTAAAGGAGACTACTGGCCCCAAACAGGATTCTGTACTAGAGGAGAAAAAAATGCGAAGAAGGACAACATTTAGAAAACTTACAAAACTGGGATGCAAGGGACAACATTTAGCAAATTTACAAAACTGGGATGTTGAAAGTAGGTTTGCTAAAAAGCACTACACCAATGTTAAATAAACAAAGGCTGTAAAAGTACTTCAGTTATATGAATATATAACATAAATATAATATTCTTTTTTCTCCTTGGGGGATTAAGTCCAGGGACATTCTACCTCTGTGCTATACCACCAGCCCTTTTTGTATTTTTTATTTTGAAACAGGGTCTTGCTAAGTTTCAGAGGCTGGCCTCAAATCTGTGATCCCCCTGTCTCATTCTCCCAAGTACTGAGAGTACAGGTGTGTACCATCACACCCAGCTATGTGAGTATATTCTTAGTTTTAGGAGACACAGAATGAAGTATTTAGGGGCTTAGGGGTGAGTACTGTGTTGTATACACTTGATGCTTGGCAGTTTTAAAAATTGTTGTTGTTGTTGTTGCTGGCACTAACAGGAAAGATATTCCTGTTATAGGGATGCTGAGCCAAAGCCTGTGTGAGCCACAAGTGGTTCTTGCTTGACAGCTGGCAAGTGCCTCTCTGGATATCTCCCCTCATCCTTTCTCTCTCTGCCCCAGAGCCCCTCCAGGTTTTTACCCCATCAGTTTAGCAATCCTGGAGTGGAAACAAAAGTTCCAGAACCAATTCTCGTTGGCCAAGATTGAGTCATATGTCCATCCTTGAACCAATTACAGTGGCCCTGGGCATGGGGTGTTCTGATTGGCCTGGGGCATGCCTGGAGGTTGGTGCAGGGGGACAGAATCAGCTTTATCCAAACTGGCTGGAAGACAAGGGATCCCTAAAGAAAAATCAAGAGTGTTAGCAGATGACGGGGCATGGCCTCTGCCACAGCTGTCTGCCTCAGCAGGAGCCATTCGCTAATTCCCTCCTTCCTTCATTCAGACATCATCTATTTTTCATTCATTTGGTCTGTGCGTGCAAAGTGTCCATTATTCATAACAGCCTTTTCTAGAAAGAGGGGCTATGTCAGTTAACATTGGATGAGATTCCTGCACTGAGATGTAGTGGAGCAAGCAGATGGACAAATAAGTCATGTACTTTCAGGTGGACATAGTTACTCTGAAGAACCAAGGAGTAGGTGACCTTCTTGCTGTTGGCAGTACTGAGGATTAAATTCAGGGCTTTGTGCATGTTAGGTAAGTGCCCTACCACTGAGCTACATCCCCAGCCCAGTAGGTGACATTTGATCCAAGAGAGGAATTAGGAAAGAGAAGGAGCCAGGAAAGAGAAAAACCACCCTCCTACAGGATGGGTCCTTCGAGGGTACAACATACCTTTATTTTAGCCAGGTCAGAGCCTGAGCTGGGCAGAGGGGTGGGAAATGCACCTGCTCAGCTCAGGGAGGGACAAGCAGCTTACCTTGCTCCAGGCTGGCAGGAATCTGGCCAATGACTTTCCCTTAGTTTTGAAGAAGTTGCTTATTATACGATAAGGCTTCTGGGAAGGCAGACCTGGTGGAGGAGGAAGGAGTATTGAGGCCATGTTGGCCACTGTGTTGGGGAAACTCACTTGTAATAAAACCTTAGCGATCAAACAACTCACCTGAGCTAATGTGTATTAAGTACAAACTATGCTTTGGGAACATACTTAATTTTTCATAGCAACTCTAGCAAAAGTAAACTGGAAACAAGACCCTGACTGGTAGACATGTTCGGCTACCACATATGTGAAAAAGTATACATAAATACAAAGGAATAGACACATACACGTAGTTGTTTGTATGAGTATAGGGCTTTCTGGAGACAAGACAAGAAACTGAAAGTATTGCCTCTGGGAAGTAATTGAGTAGCTGAGGGCAGAGAGGCAAGGTTACCTTTACCCGTGAAGTCTTCTCACATTTGTCATTTTTGTCCCTCCTCAGCCCAACATTTGACTTTTGCTGACTCTCAAAGGGTTCTCACAGAGATAAGCTGAAGGAATTGCCCAGTGAATACCCACTCACCTGACTTCTACCATTAGCATCTGCTTTGACACATCTCTGTCCATCTATGTGTCAATTCACTTTAGTTTTGGAGGTGCATTTTATAGAAAATTTCAGACTTCATTTCCCCCCTATGTGTTTTTACACACATGTCATTAGCTGGAGTTCATGTAATTGCTTCTAGATAAAATTGATGCTACAAGGAAGAGCACACACCTCAGGGGCATCATTCCAAGGAGTCTGGGCATGCATAAACCTGGGCAACCCGATGCCACTTGAGATACAGACCTTTACAGATCTGTATAGTTTTCCAATCAAAATTAATTTGAAATTGTTAAAAGATGATTTAGGTCCTGGATTAAATGATGCACATATTCAAGGTGCTAGGTGGTCAAAAAAACAAGGATCCCACCTGAGCCCTTTGGGCCTTGATCTTGACTCTCAGAACCACCAAGGTAAAAATCCACTTCCCTCCCCAGGCAGCTGGCAGAGAAGTTCACCCTTCCTACCTCCCAGAATCAGGAGGAAGAGGGAACCCATATCTGAGGTTATGGCATGCTCCTCCTCAAGAACAAGAGCCAGCGTGCCTGTGGAGATGTCACAGACGCACAGCCACAAGCACCCAAGGATGTACAGCCCTGCACACGGGTGCACACAGGAAGGCACACTTATGCTGTGTGATCTTACACACTTTGACTTCCTTGTGCCAAAGTCACTACGATTATTGCAGGAAGATCCATCCCTGCAGGGATCTGGCACAACTGTTCAGCTTTGAAGGTGTGACACCACTTGACCTGCTGAGTTTTTATGAGACTCCCTCAGCCTGCCTGGTGGGGGAGAGTTTGGAGGGGGTCAGAGGTGGCAGCAACCCAGGTAGGAAGAACAGTCGTTTGGGGAATTTCTCTTCCTGGCTCAAAGGATGTGGACAATTTCCCGAGGATCTGCAGGAAGGCTGTCTCTTAGACTTTGAAAGTAGCAGCACAACAGGTTCCACAATCCTTCTTCATCTGGCTAAGCCACCAGTGATCCATCACAATCATGGGCTTTATTCCAGAGAAATGAAAACGTACATTCACACAAAGGCCTTCATACGAGTGCTCAGAGCAGCTTTGTACAGGTAAATTGTGGAAGCAACTCAAGTATCCCTCAAGCAGCAAAGCATCACCCCAGGCCTGTCCATCCCCCTCCTACCTCCTTGGGCTGGCTTCTATCATGACCTCATGGCCCCTGAATGTGAGGCCAGCCCAGACAGAGTCTCTAGGTCACAGTGAGGGGCCCAGATGACTTCCAGCCTCCAAGACACATCCCATATGGATGCCAGGACCTGTCCCCAGTACCTAAATATCCTAGAGGTTCCATCTGGGAGAGCCTTCAACCCCAGGAGCAGCCAGAGGGAGGGCACTCTGGGTGTGGGAGGCCTGGAGTCTAAACTCTCTTGCCATGGGTCAGGCCTGCAGCCCTCTTCTGCCTGTCTGCATTTCTCACTGCATGGGTCTCTTACCTGTTTTGTCGGAGAGCTTGGTCTTTCCCTCTGAGGTCCTCTTGTTCTTAGTGGTACTAAGACGCAACATTTTGTGCATCACACACTGGGCTACTGCGGCAAGGCCTGTGGAGCCGGGTGGCGAGGGTTCAAATCCTATACTCAGCAGCTGAATGGCCTCAGGCAGGGGGTATCGCCTCCCCTGGGTCTTCCTGTTCTTAGCTGGAAAGCAGTATCAGCAAAGGCTGCCTTCTAGAAGGTCAGGTGGATGATCTGTGGAAAGCGTTTAGCCTGGTCCTTGTCAGGGATGGAGCCAGGGACTAGGGGGCGTAGGACTTGGAGAAGGTCTCTCTTTAAGGAAAAGGTAGAAAAATTATGCGAAAGGAGCTGATACCAAGATGAAGTCATTGCTAACAGACTCACACACAATGACAGCCAGGAAGTTATGAGGGAGGAAACTTATGCACACCTGTCTGAGGTTATGTCCTTTCTCAAAGACTTTTTAAAGCCCCACAAGAAAATTCCTTCTGGTTCCACACATACCCATGTTTTGCTCACCTTGTGTGCATGCACATATTTCTGTAATAAAGTTTATCTTTTTTTTTTTTTTTGTACTGAGAATTGAATGCAGCAGCATTATACCTCCAAGTTACATCCGCCAGCCCTTTTTATTTCTTGTTTTTGAAACAGGGTCTCACTAGGTTGCTGAGAGTCTTGCTGAGTTGCTTAGGTTTGCCTCAAACCTGCAATCCTCCTGTCTCAGACTCCCAAAATTAGGATTACAGGCATGACTTACCACACCAGCTGAAGTTTATCTTTAACTTGCTAAGACGTTCTGAACAGAACATTTGCTCAGCTAAGGGAATCTCTCCCTCAGGTCTCTAAGACCAAACATGACAAAAATCTCTCCCTTTTCTGCTATTAAAAATTTCCCAGCTGGGCGTGATGGCACACGCTTGTAATCCCAGCATTTGGGAGGCTGAGACCGGAGGATCCGGGTTCGCTGCCAGCCTCAGCTACCTAGTGAGGCATTCTGCAACTTAGTGAGACCCTGTTTCAAAATAAAGAATAAAAAATAGGGCTGGGGGCATAGCTCGGAGGTAGAATGCCCCTGAGTTCAATCTCCAGTACTGAAAAAAAAAAAAAATTTCCCATTGCTTCACCCTTGAATACACCCACAGCTTCCTATAGCACATGGATTCCCATTGCAATGCTCTGCAGTTCCTAAGTAAATATCTTTATTCTTTGGAGACTCTCTTTTGGATCGTTACTGAGGTTGACATTTATGAATATTAAAGTGCTGGGGCTCTGAAAGGGGAAACTCATTTAACTGCACATGAATATGCCTCGAGTGCCAAGAAGTACATCCAGTGCTCAATAAAGGCAGCTCTCGGTAGCTTTCCCCTGTCCTGTGTGTGTGTGTGTGTGTGTGTGTGTGTGTGTGTGTGTGTGTGTGTTTTACTGGGGATTGAAACCAGGGGCGTTCTACCTCCAAGCTACACCCTTAGTCCTATATTTTATTCTTTATTTGAAACAAGGTCTCACGAAGTCGCGGAGGACCTCACGAAGTTGCTGAGGCTGGCTGCGAACCCGGATCCTCCGGTCTTAGCCTCCCAAGTACTGGGATTACAAGTATGCGCCACCACGCCCGGCTCTCCCCTATCTTTTTGACCCTGTTCTAAAGTGATGGCATGGAGCTAGGCACGGTGGCACATGCCTGTGATCCCAGTACTTGGGAATCTGAGATAGAAGGATTGCAGGTTCATGGCTAGAGATACTCTGAGCAACTTATCAACACTCTGTTTCAAATAAAAAAATAAAGGGCAGGGGGTATAGCTTGCAGGTAGATCACCCCTGGGTTTAATCTCTAATACCAACAATGACAAAAAGTGATGACATGGGCTTAGGGTAGAGCTCTTACCTAGCACTCATGAGGCCCTGGGTTCAGTCCTTGGCACCACCACAACAAACAAAAAACAGATTTAAGGAAACTCAAGTGATGACATAGCAGCTCAGATCAAGAAACTCGAGTGAAAAGGCTCAGGTCAAACCCCAGCTCTCTTCCTGCTATGGTTTGAATATGATTTGTCCTCCCTAAACTCAAGCATAAGTTGGAGCCCCAAAGTCTTAGGTTAATCATATTAAGAGAGTGGAAACTTAATTGGACTATAGTGTTTAGAGACTGGGCCTTTGGGAAATGATGAGAAGATTAGATCATTAGGATTGAGTCCTGGCAGATTTACAGGGAAACAGAACGAGACCACACAGACACATGCGTTCCCACCAAGATGCGATACAACCCTGGGTGTATCCCAAAAGCCTGCACTGTGCTACTGGGATTTTCATCCTCTGAAACTATGAGCCAAAATAACATCTTCTTGTTATAAAGTAGTCTGCCTTAAGTATTTCACTATAGTAAAAAATAAATAGATTAATACAGTTCTTCACCTGGACCTTGTGCAAACAGCCCCACTTCATCTTGTCTGAGTGCCCCCATCTCTGAAATGGGAGTGTTACATGACTCCTCAGGACTGCTGTGAAGATGAAGGGGCCAGTCCATGTGGCCTCTAATGCACTGTATTGGGAGAAGCAGCCACACAGCAAGAGTGGCTGGTAAGAAGGCTGAGCTGTCTAGGGTGAAGGGGCGGGGGGTGATTCCTAGGCTACTCACTACCTGTGAGGCCTCTGGGATTGTACTACCAGATTTAACAAAATAACAAAATAAAAATAATTGGCACATAGTCAGGTGCAGTGGCACCTACCTGTAATCTCAGTATTTGGAAGGCTGAGACAGGAGGATTGCAGGTTCAAGGCCAGCATGTGGCAACTTAGACCCTGTTTCAAACTAAAAGATAAAATAGGCTGGGGGTGCAGCTCAGAGGTAGAATGCCCCTAGGTTCAATCCTTAGTACCATGAAAAAAACTGCATTTCATTTTATTTTTTATTTTTTTATTTTTATTATTTATTTATTTATTTATTTTGCAGTGCTGGGGATTGAACTCAGGGGCATTCTACCTCCAAGCTATACCCCCGGCCCTATTTTTTATTCTTTATTTTGAAACCGGGTCTCCACTAAGTTGTGGAGTGCCTCACTACGTAGCTGAGGCTGGCCACGAATCCGGATCCTCCGGTCTCAGCCACCCGAATGCTGGGATTACAAGCATGCACCACCACGCCCAGCTAAAAAACTGCATTTCAGATAAATGATGAATAACTTTGAAGTATAGACATATCCAAATATTGCCTGGGACATGCCTATGACAAAAGGAAAGGGCACTGAGATTGAACCCAGGGGCATTCTACCTCTGGGCTACACCACTAACCCTATTTTATTTTGAAACAGGGTCTCACTAAGTTGCTGAGGCTGGCTTCAAACCTGTGATCCTCCTGTTTCAGGCACCACACCCAGCTTCATAGATCTCTTTAAAGACCTTGAGAATCACTAGCAGACTCATGCCAGTGCCAACACATGCAGCTTAACTTACGGAAAACCCAGGCACAGATAGATACAAAGGTGCTACAAATGCATTTTCAGATAATGACTGAGGACCCCGGGGCATATAGACACTAATACATCTGCACACATACACCCCAGAGAAACTCTGAGAAACCCACCCACTCATCAAGCTGGGCCCTATCTGTAAACACCCAGAGCCTCTGCAGACTCACAGGTGGCCGCACATATACTCCTGCAGATGCGCACCCTGCATCTCCAAATCACCAGTTTAGCCTCCGAGCCCCATACCCTGGCTGGCCCTCGGGTGCAGTTCCCAGCGCCCCACCCACAGCCGATCACCCTTACACACAACAGGCACCCAAAATCGTTTCCCAAGGCACCTTCTCATCCACAGATGTTCATAGACATCTTGTGCTGACCCCCCAAACACCTCCTGAGCCTCTCTCCACCATGCTCCATGCTCTCCAAACTATCCTAAGGGCCTCTCCCACAAATCATCCTTCTACATCCCAGCAGGGAGAGTGGACAACTGGCTCTCTGGTTCCCTAGCTGACCTGTCCAGCTTCTGGGAGGCCTTCCTCTGTCCCCCATCAGATAGTCATGCCCACCCTCTTACTCCTAGATCCCTCCTGACTCCCACCCTGCTGTGTGTCTTGCAAGGACCCCCACCCCCCTCAGGCTGTCCTCCTCAGGGACTGGGTAGCCCCGTGGCTCAGAAATGCCTGAGAACTGCCAACCTCATCGGGGTGACCCAGGGTACCTAATATCCTACGGAGAGCCCCACAGGCTTGTGGGCTTCAGCAGCTCTGGGCGCCCAGGTCTGGCAAGCATGTGCAATCCGGCAAGGCAGAGAACTGCAGCTAGCTGTCACTTGCGCCCAGCTCAGCACACAGGGAGCCATCCGCTGGGTCAGGGGCTGTGCACAGTGGTAGGGGGTTATCCTAAGGGTTCAGGGGCATCCTTGGGGGCTCCAGGGCTGTCCTTTGGGTCTGGGGATACCCTCATGGATCCAGGGGCTGCCCTTGGGGCACAGGGGCTTCTCTTGGAGTCAGGGACTGTCTATGGGAGCCCCAGGGCTATTTTGGGGAACTGGGGGCCATCTTTAAGGAGTGGAGGCTGTCCTCTGGGATCCAGATACTGTTCTTGGAGGTCAAAGGCTGTCCATGGGGGCCCAGGACTGTCCTCGGGTGCAGGGGCTTTTCTCCGGTTTGGGGAGCTGTCCTGGGGGCCAGGAATTATTCTCAGGTGTCTGGACTGTCCTCGAATATCTGAGAGCTATCTTTAAGGATCTGGACCTTTCCACAGGGGTTGGGAGCTGCCCTTGGGCTCTAGTGTACACACATACACACACACACACACACGTATGATCATGCAGACACACAGGGAACAACACACACAACCAAATGGACGCCCAGCTACACAGCATGGACGCACCCTCAGATGCAAACAACCCACATAGACGCCCAGACACACAGCATCAGACATACCCAGCCCAGCCACAGCCGCATCCTGGGACACAAGCGGTCACACAGCCTCCCCCTGCCACACTCACGCAGTTTGGCAAGAAGGCGACTCACTCGAACCCTCGCGCAGCGGCGCTCACCCGTACGCAGTTCATGGGTCAGCTCACGGGCAGGACTCAGGCGCGGGGAATCGGGGGGCGTCAGCTCTGACCCATCGGGCAGTGGCCAGACAGATGCACTTAAACGCCAGACTCGCGATCACCGCACTCGCGCCGTTGGGCTGCCCTGGGAAGCTGGTAAGCGTGCAGGTCCATCCCCGGTCGGGGACCAGCACCCTGGACCGCTCGTTGTTCCCTACAGAATGCGCGGCGCAGAAAGCTGACCCTCGGCTCAGACACCGCCCCGAGCCCTACTGGTCCCTCGCACCGCCTCCGCCCGCGCGTCCCCTCCCCTACTCAATGCGCGCCTGCCCGCGCAACGGTATGACTACAAGTCCCAGAAGGCCTCGCACCCTTTCCCGTTCACGGAGGCAAGGGCGGCGCGCGGGGCTGCTGGGAAATGGAGTCCCAAGCCTACTGCGCTGCGCAGGGTACTTTCTCGTGTGCTTCTTCAGCTATTACTGCGTTCCCTGGGGCGGGGCGGGATCCTTTGGGCAGTGGGATTGCTAAATCGACATTTCTCGTCGGTGACAAGAACAGAAGACAAAAATTTTCACACTGGGACATTGAGGTCATAGGGAAAAGTGCACCTCTGTTTTTACTTTGCTTCTGGACAGGTTTGTTCTGATTACAAACATCGTAAGTTTGTGGGCATTATTTCCCAGATGGCAGAACAGCTCTCAAACATCAAGAAGTGGTATTCATCACCAAAGACCATAGCTGAAGTTTCCTTAGGCCATGACACGGTTTCATGGGGATTATGGAGTGCAGGGGTATATGTCAGTGGAAGTCAATTCCTTGGTGTTCTGCACTATGATGACATATATCCTGGATCGGCTACTGCATTAACACTCCCAATTATCCACTCCCTGAACCAATACTTCTCGTCACATGGCCTTAAAATTCCTCTCCTAAAGGTGGAGTATCAATTTGCTTATCACAGGGAACTTGCTTTGGCCAACAGGAGATGAGTGGTAAGTATGCCAGTTTTCAGTGTAGGCCTCTAGAGGCCTGTGTTCTTGTCTTGTGCTTCTGCCATCACCCTAAAGAGATCATCCACCCTGCTCAGGAGAATGAATGACACATGGGTGGGAACCTGCCACCCTCAAGCTAGGTTAGCTGACACCAGCCAATGTCCAGGCATAAGTATAAACCTAGCCAAGAGAAGCAAACTCTTACTGGGTGCCATTGAGGTCTTGTGGTTGCTAATTACACAATATCACCATGATGATAGTCAACTGCTTACATATGGTATATAAGTGATAGAAATGCAGTAAAATTCATTACGGCTGAGTAAAATTCCATTGTGTGTATATACCATAGTTTCATAATCCATTCATCTGTTGATAGACACCTAGGCTGGTTCCATACTTTGGCTATTGAAAATTTTAGCCATAACCTACAAAATTATGTCATTTGAAAGAAAATGGATGGAAGTAGAGAATATTATGCTAAGCAAGATTAGCCAGACCCAAAAGGGCCATATGTTTTCACTCATATGATATGGAAGCTAGAGAGAAATTGAGAAACAATAGGGACTTCAGATAAGTAGGGGGTACTAGTAGATAGTGGGCAGAGGTTTGGGGAGAGAGATGAGGAGGTGAAAAGGGAGACTTAATGAAGGAAACAGTTCAAATAATGCTATGTGTATATATGATGTTATCAATACCAATTCTAATAGGTATGGGGAGGAGGAAGAAATACATCAAGTGCTGTGTGCATCTACGTTTCTATCACTGTGAACCTTATTGTAATGCATGACAACAATGCACCAATTTTAAAAAATTCAAATTTAACAACAACAAAAAAGAAATGCAGTAAGTTCACAGATGTTTATAAGAGGCTGTTGAACAGGGGAAAAGCCAAGTCTAGAAAAAGTCTACTTCACAGAGGGCACAAAAGGTAAAAGGGGCCTGGTGTGGTCAGTCTGCTACCAGACATATGGCTGGTGGGGGAATACAGCATGTCTTGCTTTCCCTCATTCTTGCCTTCCCAGGGGAGGAGAAGGTTTGCCTGCAGACAGCATATCTCAATGGCTATTCAACTTGCAGCGCTGATTCCCCCAAATTAGTATTTATTTGGATTCAACATCCAGAGGTTGTTGGGAATTTGTTTCTTTGGCCAACAAATGGAGTCTCTATGTCCTAAGGTGAGGTGAACCTTTCCCAAAGGCTTCTGTATTAGAGGCATGGTACCCAGGCTGGCACTGTTGGGACCTGGTGGAACCTGTGAGAAGTGGGACCTAGTGGGAGGTCCTTAAATAGGAGGGAAGGTGGCCATAATGGGCCACTCTTGTCAGAGGAAAAAGTGATGGGGCCACTTGATCCTAGACTAGGAACTCCAGAACCATGAACCAAATTAAATCTCTTCTCTTTATAAGTTAATTGCCTCAGATATTTTGTCATAGTAGTGGGAAGAACAGGCAGTTTGGCCAGACTCTACAAGGCAGTGGAGTGAATGAGGCATCTAGAACCAAGATTCCCCCGGCCATGTGGCCTTCCCTCTTTCCAGGTTTTTTCATTGGTACACCCAGCTCTGCTCTGTATGGCCACTCAGTCAGCCCTTTATCTCTTTTAGGTCTGACCAGACACTGAAAATCCATGAGTACCAATCAGCTGATGACAAAGAGGTAAAATCTCATAGAATAAACTTGGCAGCAGAAAAGAGTTAATTAACTCTTCATGTGAGGTGTGGGTAGAAGAAGAATTTTCTCAGGCAACCCCAATTGACATCCACTTCATTCCTTTCCTCTACTACCTTCTATAATATACTCTTCAGAAATTAATCTTAAAAAAGGACTGACCCCTTTTTTTTTTTTTTTTGGCAGTACTGGGGATTGAACCCAGGGGTATTCTACCTCTAAGCTACACCCCTAGCCCTATTTTTAAATCTTTACTTTTGAAACAGGGTCTAAGTTGCAGAGGTCCTCACTAAGTAGCTGAGGCTGGCTGCAAACCTGTGATCCTCCTGCCTCAGCCTCCCAAGTACTGGGGTTATTTACAAGCATGTACCATGCCTGGTAACTCTCTCATCTTGACCTATGCTGGAGCTCCTTGCCATGGAATGAACATTTAAATTGTGACCAAAAGAGTCAGATGGCGCAAGAGATAACCACAACTCAATGGGCTTTCATTATAATGTAAACAAAAGTTTAAAGAATTTGAAAAACATTCAGGACTGTCAAATGCCAGAGTAGCTAGAATTATATTAAAAGTACACTTTTCTATTTTAAGTGCAAAACACAATCATGGGACATACCAGGGGATCAGAAGGGAGTGTAGAATTCTGGAATCAGGGACTCAGCAGCCACAGATTGGGTATGGTATAACCACTGCGGTCACCAACAGTGATCCAGGTAGCAACTAACTGAAAAATCTCAGGTTATTATGGAATCACAAGCATGTTTAAAAATTACCTCCTGAATGATCTGTGATGGTAACCTGCTAAACTGTGTGGGATGTTCTTGGGGGTGAAGTTGGGTTAAAGGACAGTTAATGAACTGAAAAAAGCCCCTCAAAGATAAATGCCCTTTAATGACAGTTAGGAATAGATATGTCATAGAGATTATAAATCCTAATGCATTTTTATGTTAAGGGTTCATGAACCCTTATATCTGAGAGAATCTCTTATTTCTAATTTAAAATGTTCAGTAGAGTATCTGAAGTACATTTGTTATTATCAAATTTAAAACACTACTGGAATATATGCTTTAACCTTATGAGTATGTTAAAAACATGGGATCAAGTAATTGTTGAATTATGAAATACTTAAAAATAAAATAAGATTTGCAAGCCAAACTTTTCCAGGCCTAAGGAGGCACCGAGCTTTTGAATGTATAACTTCAACAACAACAACAACAAAAAGACAAATTTAACAACCTCAAACATTTAAAATGGACAAAAGATGAGATTGACAAATATCTTGTTTTTAACTTTATTTTATTGTTGACACTATTACAGATAGAACGACCACAACCATATTAACAAACCAAAAACCTGTGCACAGAAATAATATGAAGAAAATATATCAAGATGTTAACCATGGTCTTTGGATGGTGAAAATATGGGTGAGTTTCTCTTCTACATTTCCACAACTTTGAAGTTTCTATAATGAACATGTACTGCATATATAAGGAAAATATATGTAATAAAGGTGGACTACCAAAACACTACCATAAAGACCACTCAAAGAAACTGAGACAATATACTTAACTGTAATCCTACGATGACCATACAACCATTTCTCGATTGTTTTCCATGTTTCTTCCCATCTTTGACACTTCCTATCTTTGCATATTTATCAGTAACACCCTAATAATCACAGCCTGGTGCACAGATTGAGATGTTAACAGTAATTATTTTTGGGACTATGTGTGAAATTTCTTCTACTTTACTGAATTTCCCAGTTTTCTATGAGTATGTATTATATTCATAATGGAAAAATACATAAATTTTATTACCAAAAAAACAAAGATTATTCAAGAAATTTGAGACAAAATATTTAACCATAATTCCACAATGACAACACTATTTTAATTATTGTCCACATTTCTTTTCATTTTAGACTTTAAGCATACATATCTAACACTGTTATAATTGCAAGCTTGTGCACTGAAATGATATGGAGGAAACAGATCAAGATGTTAACAACAGTTATTGGGTGTTGGGAATATGGGTGAATTTTTGTTACTTTCTAATTTACTGTATTTTCTAATTTTTCCTCTGCATACATATTAGGCTTATAATGGAGGCATGTAATAAATTTTGTTACCAGGACACTATTATAAGGAACATTGGAAAAAATTAAGATAAAAGTATTTGACCATAATTTCACAAGAGTAACAGAACAGCTACTTTGAGTACACATTTTAACACAGTTATAATCATAAACCTGTGCACAGAAACACCGATAAACAAGATACTGAAGGGTATATCTGTCTTTGGATGATGGGGATATGGTATTTTTTCCCTTTACTTTTCTGTATTTTCCAAATGTTTGGTAATGGGTTCCAATTACGTTCACAATGGAAATGTGATCATTAACTTTTTAGTAATACTACCATAACGAACATTCAAGAAATTTAAGAAAATAATGCTCACTATAAGCCTACAACAACAATAACAACACAACAGCGTTTGACTATAAGCATACGGTTATAATTGTAGTATAAATATAATTTTGTGTCCTGCTTTCTCCACTTAATCTTCTGTAAATATACTTCCATGTTGCTACATAACTCTTCATGATTATCATTTTTAAACAGCTGCTTCAGAGTTCAAGGATACATTTACTTAATTATTCCTCCATTGTTTGGCATTTAAGTTTCTCCTAATTTTCCACTCACATAAAGTTGGAATGGACACCCTTCTTGGCAAGCTGCTTTCTGAAAAGAGTCTAGTGACTAACCCTTCCAACAGCGACGAACCCCCAAATTCCCTCTAGTGACATCAACACTGACCTCATTCAAGGGTCCCCTTCTGAGTCAGAGCCTTGATACCAATTTTCCTGGATGTCCATTCCAACCCCAGGTCTTTCTATGCAGCTGGCATTCATCTACACTACACCACCACCAAGGTTCTTTCTTCCAAACTGTCTGGGATATCCCACTTGAACCATTCTTACCACCCTGTACCTCCAATCCCTGCTTCTGGTGTTATCTTCTGTTTCCTTTTTCTCCAAGGTCTGGTGATGTATTAGGACTCCCTTCTTTGGCTTACACATTTCTGCTTCTTGCTCTGAGCTCTCCAACCTCCCTAGATTTTGGTGTTCCCTGCGGCTTTGACACACTCCTATGAGTCCTAGACCTGCGGATCTAGTAGAGTAAGATTCAGACATTTTTCCCTTAGTGGATATTTTAATTTTGCTTGCTCAAACAATCTTCACTTATCTTCTGCTTGCTTAATCTACAGATCCGTTTTTTTTTTTTTAAGTTTTTAAATTTTTAAATTTTTTTTCCAGCCAACTCAAGGCCAAAATTTTCTTAATATAGCCATTATGCAAAAGAAGGAGAAGCAAAGGAGCACAGGTGGTCCACAGACCAGGACGGGGGAAACCTCAGATTGTGAGGTCAGTTTGTGATTGAGAGGAAAACTGAGGCAATCAGACAAGAACAACACTAATGGATAGCTCAGAAGTACTTAGGAGGGCTGACAGAGAAGGAACAGATGGCAACAAAACAAATTAAGGCTGCTGGGGAACCTGAGTCTATGTTAAGCTTGGGTTAACAGTTAACTGTAAAGAAAGCTTTTTTTTTTTTTCTTTTTCCTTTTTTTTTTTTTTTTTTCTTTTTTCCACCTTTTTAACATTTTTTTAAATGCAAGTTAGACATAGGGCTAGATAGACAGGTAAAGAAGAGGAGAATTAAGCTTAAGTTTAGCGATAGAAGGATCTAAGGATACTAGCTCCTGGGCACCCAGAGAGCAAGCTGACTTGTGGCAGCACATACTGGCGCTATGCAGGCAACCCAAGCCACATTGCTACTTGTCACTTAAGGCAGGAAGCGCACAGAAGTGATGAAAGGTTGTTAGCCTGCTTCCTTATTTACAGCATGAGTCTCTTCTATGGTTTTCAACCTTCATTAGGCACTACTGTGATCTAGTGATGGTTGCAACCCATTCTTTAAAGGCAAAGATATACAAATTACGAGGAAAAGTTTCATGTTTTACGAATTCACGACTGAACACATTGAGTTGGTTAAAAAACCCAAATTGTAACATTTTTGCATGAGAATCACTACAAGGTACATACAAGGGGCAACAGGTCAATTTGGGTCACAAAGGCCAATCTGTGTATTGTAAAGGCATACACAACATTAGGGTTCAGAGTTTTGGTGCAGACAGAACTGCTGTTGGAGGAAGCTAAAATTACTTCTCTTTTCAAACAGCAAAGAGTAAATGACGTAATCTTTTATGTCTACACCTTCACAAGACTAGTTAACAGTAAGGAATAAAACACAGTCAATTAAAGATACTGATGGGGTTCAAAGAATGCAAAATAAGTCTTTCTCAGGATCTAAGACACTTACAAATATATTCTAATTTGTTGCTCTCTCCCTCCTCAGGAAAAAAGAAAATCAGAGTATCAGGTAAGATACCTCTGCACAATAAACTGTAATTGTCTATCTCATTAAATTCAAATATATGTGATCACTGCTATGATTTGCTCACTTATATACACTGCAGGAAATATTATTTATAGGTAAAGGAGTTATCATTTACAATTGATTGGGGTAATCTTGGTCATCTTGAATACTTATAAGACTTTCCTCAATCTGGTTAGTCCGATAAAAGGTAAGATATCTACTATAGCTTTCCCACATGTGCACACTGATGTTTAGTGGGGTAGAGCTAAGACTGGAGGAGAATTCACATTTAGTCTTTTTTTAGTCTTAGTTGACTGATGTTAAGTCAGGTGTGTATATGCTAAGGTAACTTTCTTATTGACATTATGATAGGTTGGTTTCAGTTCTCAGTGGTGAGTCAAGTTTGAGGTAAGGTTTCCCAGCCTCTACACTTAGCCAGTGTGGGTGTTCTGGTGTCTAGCAAGGGACAGACGGTCATTGAAGAGCTGCCCACAGACATCACATTTGAAATACTTCTCATCACCCTCATCAGGGCGGCCGGCACTGGTGCTTGCACGTTCAATGTAGCCAGAACACTCCCCCAGAGCATCTGCAGGCTCAAATATTATTAAGCTGGCATGGGTTTTCAGGTGCTCGCCAAAGGCTGCACTGGAAGCGAAGGTTTCGGTGCATTCATGGCAGTTGTAGTATGGTTCTTCAACCTCAATCTCCTGATCTTCACCTTCCTCCTCTGGGTCTTCAATTCCTGCACCATCGGGCTCATCAGCATCTCCCTCTGGTTCTTCAGCTTTTCCTTCTGGCTCTTCAGCTCGTTCTTCTGGGTCTTCGATCCCTGCACCATCTGGTTCATCAGCATCTCCATTTGGTTGTTCGGCCTCTCCATTCGGCTGTTCAGCTTCTCCATTGGGCTCAGCAGCCTCTCCTTCTGGCCCTTCAGCCTCTCCATTTGGCTCAGCAGCTTCTACCTCTGGCTCAGCAGCCTCCACTTCTGGCTCAGCAGCCTCCATCTCTGGCTCAGCAGCTTCTATGTTTGATCCCTGAATCCGCAGAACTTCTTGTGGAACGAGGACATTGGCTTCAATTTCTTGGGCAACAGCAGCTGCTGCTTCTTCTTCTTCTTCCTCTTCTTTTTCTTCCTCCTCCTCTTCTTCAGGATGAAACACAGTATGTTTAGTGAGGACTGTGTCAGGAATAAAGGCCTCCCCACAATCCTTGCATTCATAGAATGACATAGGTCTTCTGAGGGGCTCAGTAAGAAATGAAGCATGAGTATAAGAGGGCCCATACTCATAGGGCTCATCTTTATGAACCTTTGTGTGGTGATCTCCAAGTTCTTTTGCAGTGAAGAAGCATTCTCCGCATATTGTACATTCAAAGAGCTTCTCATCATTTTCACTTCCCTGATACTCAGTGAGGGCTAATCCTTGAAGGAAAATCTCCTCAGCCATCTCACTCTGCTCCAGTAATTCATCTTCCCTGTGATGTCTCATATGCTCATTAAGGGCAGAGCTATGGATGAAGCCTTGTCCACACTGAAGACATCGAATGGCCGACCCAGCAAGAGCAGGATTCCTCTCTGCAGCACGATTCCTCCGTGGCTTCACAGGCAAGAGGGAGACAAAACCGTCGTCACATCCCTTCATGGAGTATAACTGGTCTTGTTCATGGACTCTCTGATGCTCAAAAAGGAATGATCTATGAATAAAAGATTCTCCACATTTTGGGCATTCATAGAGCTGCTCCCCAGTGAACTCTTTCTGGAATTCGTTAATGGAATGGGTGTGAATTACAGGCTCCGTGCCTTCACTATTGTCGTCATCAACACATTTTCTGTTGTGGACATCCTGATGGCTTGTGAGATCTGTGAGGTCCACAAATCCCAGGCCACAGTCCTGACATTCATAGATTGTGTCATCAGGGTCATCCTTCTGGGGCTCATTCAAGTCTGCAGTGACAGTGTCTTCAACTGTCTCTTGACCATGGGTCTCCTCGCCATGGGTCTCACCATGGGGCTCTTCACCACGGGGCTTTTCGCCACGGGTCTCGCCATGGGGCTCCTGACCATGGGGCTCCTGACCATGGGGTTCCTGACCACGGGGCTCTTTGCCATGGGTCTCATTGTGGGGCTCAGGGCCACAGGTCTCCTGACTACTGGCCTCCTGGCCATGGGTCTCCTGATCACAGGTTTCTTCACCATGGGTCTCACCATGGGGCTCTTGACTATGGGGCTTCTGTCCATGGGGCTCCTCACCATGGGGCTTCTGTCCATGGGGCTCCTCACCATCGGGCTTCTGTCCACGGGGCTCCTCA
>PVLC010014317.1:0-32432 GCA_004027655.1 Graphiurus murinus
AAAAAAAAAACAAAACAGAAAAGAAGAAGGAAGGAAGGAAGGAAGGAAGGAAGGAAGGAAGGAAGGAAGGAAGGCAAAATAACATTTTAGTGGAGGTGATGAGATGCAAGCAATAAAAGAAAAGCAAATTATTTCTGGAAGTCTTGAATGCTATATAAGGAAAACAAAATGGAGAGAGTGACTTAATGGGATACTTTCAGTAAGGGGGTCCATAAGTAAAGTTTTACTGAGTAAGAAAATTAAAAAACAAACATTAAAGACGTCTAACATAATTCAATACAATTTAACATGTCCACTACTAGCTGTGTTATAAACCATTAACTTTTATTCCTTAATTAAGTTTTACAAAGAAGTATCATTTAATTTCATTGTGCAAAGAGAAAACTCAGCATTCCATGAGCTTATGAGTGAATAAGGCATGAGGACAAACATGAAGGTACTTTAGTAATAGTTAAAATCACAGATTCTTTACTCTAGTTGCTTAGTAACAGCTAAGGGGGTCAATCGAGTACATCTGTATCTATAACATAAAGCTTTATGCAGCATGGACTAAGGGAAAGACGACTGATGGCAAACTCAGGGATCCAAAATAAAGCTCAGAAGTCCTTTCCAGGTTGACCAACTCATAAAACTCTCTTTTAGCCTCCCTCTATCGCCTATAAACTGGGCTTGACTGCACAAGCTACTGGGATCATTATGGGAATAAAATAAGGTCATATATGAAAATTGAACTGAATTTTTCCACATAGCACATTATCATTGTGATCTGTTGTTTGTGGCTGTTGTTAATGGAAATGACAACATTTCCATTAACAACATGATCCATGTAGGATCAGAACTACAGTAAAATACATAAGGATACATGAAGGGAAAAGACCCTATCTAGACAAGGATATTGGAATTCAGTCTACATTAGAGAAAATTATATTCTTTTTATAATTTATTTCTCTATACAATTGATGGGAATTAGTTGTTATAGAAAACTTCAAAACTAGAACTTTCAGCTCTACATTTTAAATTATCCTGACACAGCTTAATTATTTTCATACATTTAGAGTAGATTTTATTCACTGAAAAAATACCAAACCTATCAAGAAAACCTAAACAATGCCAGATTTGATTACAAAGATATTATCTCTTTTAATCAGTATCAAGAATTATGATAAGAGAAATTTTTAAAAAGTTATATCCTAGTCTCAGTTTGGATCCTGAATTCCCATGCCACAGTGGTTTAGTCTACATTTTACTGCACAGCTGTCTTGAATAAAAATAATTTTGTTTGTTACTTAATAGTGAGTTAAGAGAATGTTCAGGTCAAATTGAAAGAAGCCCAGATCTCAAATCACATAGTTATGAAAGGAAATTTTCTTCTCACAACTCAGATATAATAATCAAACACTGTTCATTTGATCTATACAGATATATTAAATCCACCATTCTGAAGCTACTATTATACAATGTAAAACCATCTACTTTTCCTAGCCTAAACTGATAGTCTGAAACATAATCCTACATTATCTACAGAGTCTTTACAAAAGAGTTCTTTCAAACAGGTGATTTCTCACTTACTTTTCACCTAATCCATATATAAGATGAATACTAGGCTTCTAAGTAAAGTGGATAAAAATTCACATTGTTTTGAAATAACTCTTTCTCCAGTAAGATATAGAATTGCTTTTCTTTGATTAGTCCAGTCATGTGCAACCTTGCAAAAAGATGCATATGGGAGCACATTGCCCCTATGCCTCATGAAGTAGCTGCTGCAAAACAAGTAATGCTAGCAAGGGCCTATATTGCACATTAACACAAAATTAAAATTTGATAGGCATCAAAAGTTATACTGTTTTCCATTCAATGAAAATGGCCATTTCTACCTTCCTTCATTTTGGTTCTCTGTATTCAACACTTACAAGGCAATATATATTTCTTTTTTAAACCACTATTTTTGGGGATCTATATTCCCCAAATGTTCATAACCCAGATAGAGACTAGTCCTCAAAAAGTATAATAGTCAAATATCACTGGAAACTTATTAAAACAGAATTCACCAGAGAGCCCTTTATAGGCAGTAATAATGTATACTAAAAAGGTCCCCTCATATCAATAAGAATTTACAATTAATTTAAGGGAGTTTTAGGTAACCAGATCTCACAAGGTCAGCTATATAGGCATAATTAAATCCTAGGTAATTATGATTATTGATAAGTCCCTATAAGATTACATGGATATAAGTTAGGTGACAGGAAGAAGGAAACTCAAATCTTTAACCTACACACAGTACCTTTGATTTCCATACATGAAATAAATAGTGAAATTTGACTCACTTCATTAGTTTCCATCCAAAACTAACCCAATCTGCTATTACAACTTCTTCAAGGGCAGAGGATGCAGCTCAGTGGTAGAACCCTTACCTACCATGTGTGAGGACCTGGATTCGATATCCAGCACCACAAAAACAAAAGAAAAAAAAGCAGACTTTATCAAAGTGCCGCTAGATCATCTCACATGAATTGTTTGCCAACACAAATGTTAGGGAAAGAGTCCTTGACCTGACAATCTGTACAGTAATGAATTTATTTCTAGTAAGATGTACAGACACACAAGCTGCCTCCATGAATTGCTTAAAAGATTACTTTTCAAACTCAAAGCAATAATTCAGGAATTGTTTTTAACCTTTCAATGAAGTTTCTGTTGCTGTATTTTAAAATCTTTCTTATAATCCCTGGACACAAATATAGCAATGCTTTTTTAAGCAGATAAGAGTATGAGGGGGAAGTTACAGAGTCTGAGGGAAATCTGGGACAATTTTTAAATGAAAACAGACAAACAATCCCATGCTCACTGTAAGAATGAGGAACTAACAATCCAGACCACATCAGCATGATCACTCCCGTAGGTATGACCACAGAAAAGCTCCATCCATCATTATACTCACTGCAGTCAGGGCTGACCATGGAACACCTGAAAATGTGGTGCTATAATTTATTCTCTTACTTATTGCCTTTGAAGAAATTCTTTGACCTTAGGAGCTTATGTTATTTTACTCCCCCTCAGAATATGTTTCATTATCTCAATTATTACCAAAATCACAGATATTCTGTGTTGTTTAATAGTGACAAGAAACACTATTTTATTATCTGCAGAATAAAAACTGAACTACTCAGAGACTGTGTACTCTGAGTTCATGTAGAGGAAAGATCTCTTCTAAAATATGATTTTGAGATCTCTGTGATAATATTGTGACTAAACTATGTTTCATTCCCTAACTAATCTGTCATTGGATATATACAGAGGTTTCCTTTTCTTCTTTATAAACCAATCTGCTAAACTGAGCTAATCAAAGGATACAAATGTGAGGGAAACTCTTTGACTGTCATCCTTTCATGGCATATACCTGCTTCAAACACCATTCCTCCCAAGGCCTTTGCTTGTGGTAATCAAGACAGAACTTTTTTTTTTTTTTTTTTTTTTTCCATGTGCCTCTCATGTCCTTCCATGTAAAAGACCCTAGGGAGAACAGTGCTTGCAAGATCAGAAAGCACAAGGCAAGTTACTTGTGCCTATCCACAAAATCAACTCTAGCTGGAATGATTCTCTTAATTTTCTTCCTCTCTCTCTCTCTCTCTCTCTCTCTCTCTCTCTCTCTCTCTCTCTCTCTCTCTCTTTTTTTAAAGCATACCAGGAAATTGGCCAGTCTTCAGGGGACTCAAAAGATAGAAACTTCAAAGACAGGGTATTTGGCTGTTTCCCAATGAAGAAGGAAATGATTTAAAAATTGCTTGAATTACCCCCAAATGCTTTCATCTGAAATGTAGAATAATTGAAAGTAGGTCTACTTGAAACATACATTTCCAAGCCATAGCACTGCATAGTACAATGTGAACCTTTCTGCTGTATACTATCAGGAGTGTGTTAGAGAAAATATCTCCAAACTTAGCTGGAAATTCCTTTGAGATAGAATGATGGTATCCTTTACAAATTACCCTGCTGCACTAGTTTCCCCAATAAAATGGAACTGAATGATAAGAATGAAGTTTTGAGACCAAAAATGTCAAGGAAATAGGGACGCATTTTGCAAGATTTTTTCTCTTAATCCATGCAAAAAAATTAAAATATAAATTGGTATCTAATTAAATCATTCACTCCAAACATCTGTGAATAAGAATAAAACTGGAAAAAAAAATGAGACTGTAGACTATAAATTTAGTCAAATATGTTCAGGATTTTCTAAGCAGAATCAAAGTATTTCAGTATACATATACAGACGCATACATGGTTCACATCACATTTTGCCAAGAGAACAATTACTTCTCTTATAAATTCATATAAACTGTTCCTGAGATACAAGTAAAAAAAAAATCCAAATTGTCCATGAATTCGTATAGGTGCTAAGGATTCTGATCCTTGTGAAATTAGTACTCTGTTTCTAAGCCACAGTTTGACATACAGGTAAAACTTGTGAATAAACATGGCAAAAACCTCGAGAAATTTCTTTAATAAATCCTACCAGTATATATTCAGGTACCTTATATTTTGTCTGCACAAAGATACATATTCAAATAGTTTTAAAGGCATTTACTTAAGATTATTACAAAATTACTTAATCATAGAGCTTGAAGGTAACATTCATTGTAGAAATGAAGTCACTTAAGGCCACAAGGTCTCCTCCTAATTCTTGAGTTTGCATCCTTTCATAGTACTGTGTGGCTGAAATGTTGGTAATTTAAGACGGGCATCCCCTACACAAAGATCTAGAGTTCAATTACAACCTGAAGCAAATTTTCCATCACTCTATTTCCTAATTTGGAAAATAAGATGATTATACTTCAATCTAAGATGAGTCAATGTTAAGAATAATACATAAATAAGTGCTCTTCCCCCAGAGAGCACTGCGCTTGGGACTATACAACAAATGTTAAATAACAAGGGAATGATAAAAAGGAAGTCCAAAAGGTAAATCAGGCAATCAAAAGCTGCTAGCTCTCAAACAATATTAAATGAAGTAATGTTATGCCATTTAGTAAATCAGAACTCCAAAATAGATGGAATGATGCTCACCGAAGAAATACAAGCACAAAGAGACAAGTTATGGCTTAGAAATATCATTTGTTTTGCTAATCATGTACAAAAATCAACTTCACAGATAATGCTATTAATGAAGTGCTCAGCTGAGCAAAAACCATAATTAAAAATAAATATAAATCAGAGTTTTTTTCATAATGAGAAGTGACAGTATCATGACAAGCTGATAATTTATGAGTATACAGAAATAACTACACCAACATGAAACACGCCTGGGACTCAGATATCATTCCCCACTCTCTAAAGTCTATTCTAATAGGCAGACTTCTTTCTGATGGCAACTCCCTAAGAAACCTCCTGGATTTCATAGAGCATTAACAAATAACTTGGAAACAACAGTGACAATTTAGTCTGAACCCCACATTTTATGGGCAACTAAGACTCAAATGGCAATGTGATTTGATGGACTGGTGCAAGCAAGATTAGACCTAGAAAACACTTTCTTATTCTAGTCCTAATTCCACAATGCCCAACCACCTTTGACCTTCCATCACAGCAAATCATTATCAACCCCCCCCCAACAATATCAATAACCACAAAGGCAGTGCACCTGTCTAGCACGAGGAAACACTTTTCTGAACAGACAGGAGGATGAAGGATGCTATTCCAATAGCCACTGAAGAGGAGGCACAGCTCAGTGGTAAAGACAGAACTCAGGAGGCAAAAAGAAGGGATTTGAATCCATGTCTGTATTTCTATTGGGACACCTAATCCAAGCGATTTATCTCTCAAGTGGATAGTTTACCTTAATTTGATGACTTAATGTAACTATCTTAATTTCCTTTACTACTGTGTAGACATAAACATAAAATAAAATAGGAATAATGGCAGGCAATTAATTTGATAGCTTTTAAAAGCCTCATAATGACTAAAATTCACTGATCCTAATTTGTTAATGGCATAGGACTAGAGTATTGAATATTAACTTGTGATCCACTATGAAATACAAAGGTTATATTCGCACATGTGAGTTTACACACAGCCAAGTGTTTGACATCTTTTTAAAAAGCCTTTACATTCACAGCATAATCTCATACATCATATAAATTTAGAATTGAAAGAATCTTAAAGGTATTGTAACCAAATATCCTAAACTGTAAAGAGCGTTAATTCCAGGCAAGGAAAAATGTCCTATCTACAATTACCAACTAGTAAATCTGGCCTGTTTTCTTAATGCAAAGGAAATGTTCTTTACCTATATCAGTTTCTTGTTAACTGGTCAACATTTTAAGGATGAGTTTCATTAAACCATTCTAAACATTCACTTCTAGAAAGTTGGCATACAAAGTCAAATAATTAGAAATAAGAAAGCAAAAAATACGTATTTCCCAAGTAAACAAGAACATTCTTTTATAGGGATGCATTTAGTATAACTCAATAATACCTTTGGGTTATACAACTTTCAATTAGAATTGAATAAAGACTGAATCTTATGAAGTCAGATAATGGGAGAATAAAATTTAAGTCCTTTACACAAATGAACTTAGCTAGCAATTTGCTATAGGAGAAAAGAAAAAACTGACTGTTAACGTAGCAAGGACAACTTTCTACCTTCACCAATTTTTAAGCTTGAGGAGTTAAGTATCAAAATGTTGCTCTTCCTCACTGTACATAGTTTGTATGTATGTATGTAGATATTTATTTATTTATCTGTTTATTTATGTATTATTTGCAGTACTGGGGATTGAATTCAGGGGCATTGTACCCCTGAGGTACACCTCCAGCCCTATTTTTTATTCTTTATTTTGAAACAGAATCTCACTAAGTTGTGGAGGGCCTCACTAAGTAGCTGAGGCTGGATGTGAACCTGTGATCCTCCTATCTCAGTCTCTCAAGTACTGGGATTACAAGTGTGTGCCACCATGCTTGGCTATACATAGTCTTTATAATACATATAATGAGGTGCAAGAAATAAGGCACACTTTGCTCTTAAACTTTAGTATTGTAAAATTTCACCTGAAAGATGGTGGATTTTGAGTCTTCTTACCCACCTTGTTTTCCCATTATACTCCAGGTGATTGATTATAAGCATCACAAAAGGACATAGAACATTCAGGTTGCTACTGTTGGACAGACAGGACTAAGTGTGCATCCTTTGTTTATCCACAGACCACTGCATACATCTCTACTGTAAATCAAATCTACTGTGCAGGGTTCTCCTTAGCTATTTCTTAACTCATTCAATAGCTGAGAACTTGGAGAGCAGATATTTCATAATATTTATGGCTGACTGAAGGGTCTACAAGAGTGCCTGCCAAAACGTAGGCATTGAAGGAATGTTTACTAAATGATGAAAAACAGGTGAAGAAACTAAAGAATGAAGATCTCTTTTCCAAGGGAAAAATATCATTTTTCTATAAAAGGTATTTTATATAAAATTTGTATTTTTAGATTCTCAAAATCTAAAAGTTATTCTAAAAAGAAATCGCAAGTTATGATGAGTGTCCACAGGTATTCAAAATTGAGATATGAGAATTTAATGGACTAAATTGGGACACTTCATGCTGTCAGTGTCCCATATAAAACGTTTTAGGCCTGTGGCTTTTCCTCAGGCAAAAACCATGTGAGAGAGCCAATAAGAAACATTAAATATACTGTGAGAAAAAAAATCAAAACACAAAAAAGGACAAATGTATTAGGAAAATTCCACTTTCAAGTACTTTTCAAATAAAAAACAATGTTCTGAACCAAGCCACAGAAAAGACCTAAGTTAACTACCAAAATCTGTCAATACCAAGATTTTAATTTTTCAACTTAAAAACTTTATAAATTAAAAAGATTAAAAATGAAAGCCCATTTATTTATTTATTTATTTTGCAGTACTGCGGATTGAACTAAGGGGCATTCTACCTCTGAACTATACCCCCAGCCCTATTTTTTATTCTTTATTTTTGAAACAGGGTCTCACTAAGTTACGGAGGACCTCACTAGGTAGCTGAGGCTGGCTGTGAACCCGGATCCTCCAGTCTCAGCCTCCCAAATGCTGGGATTACAAGTGTGCATCACCATGCCTGGCTCACTCAAACCATTTAAAAGCATCCTTATATTATAGAATTTATTAACATGTGGTTTTCCATTCCTGATGACATGTTAACATTGTCTTTTAAAATATTCAACTATAATTTATTTTGCTTTAATCTATGAATCTGTTGTCTGTAGGACTAAAAGAAGATACAAAATGACCTTAAATAGTATACACACACACACACACACACACACACACACACATATATATTTTTTTCAGTACTGGGGATTGAACCCAGGGTCATTGTACCTCCGAGCCACGCCCTCAGCCCTATTTTTATTCTTTATTTTTGAAACAGGGTCTCACTAAGTTGCAGAGGGCCTCACTAAGTAGCTGAGGTTGGCTGCAAACCTGCTATCCTCCTGTCTCAGCCTCCCCCAAGTCCTGGGATTACAAGAGTGAGGCACAAACCCAGCTTATATAAAAAAACGTTTTTAAAAAAGTTGAAAAGAATAGCAATTAACTGTGAGTTAGTTCTTAATGTCAAGAAGTACAACCATGTGGATTTACTCCTTCAAAATGAAATCACTTAACAAAAATGCATCTGCATTTAGTAACATTTATTTGCATATAGCTTAATTACACATTTTAAGTGGAATAATCCAAGTCATTTTACCTATGCCTGATCAAATTTTCATTCATTTACCCACCCATCCACAAAAATAGAGTATCTAGTCCCTGTTCATGGCTCCTGAGCATCTTCTTCAGCAACAGGCCTAAAACCTCAAAAAACTCAAGCTAAATCTTGATTTTTATTGTAATGTATGATTTTTTTCACTCTTATGTTAGAAAAAATTCCTTGATGGAGTATGAGAAATTATGGCATATATCAATAATCATCTAATTCAATTTTTTGAGCTTAGAAACATTTTCCAAAGGATTGTATTCGTTATTAAATGTTTTTGTTTTTGTGGAACTGGGGATTGAACCCAGAGGCATTCTACCTCCAAGCTCCACTCCCAGTCCTATTTTTTTATTCTTTATTTTGAAACAGGGTCTCACTAAGTCGCGCAGGGCCTCATTAGGTAGCTGATGGTGGCAAACCCGGATCCTCCTATCTCAGCCTCCCAAGTACTGGGATTACAGGTGTGCGCCACCACGCCCGGCTTTTGTTATTAAATGTGTTAAAAAAAAAAAAAGTCACACAGAGAAAGATAGGAGAAAGTGAGGAGAAAAATGAGTATTTAGAGAATTTAAATTCTGAAAAACAAAATAGCATTAAGCTGATCAGTTTATTTCTATAACATTATTAGTTTTGTTGTTTTTGAAAATTTTTATACATATATGTATAAAAAGAAATGAAAATCTGCTTTTAAAATCAATACCATCATTATCAGTTATCTAGCCCATATCCCCAAATGGCCAACAGAAAAAAAAATTTTCTCAGTGGTAAAGCTGCAACATTGCTCTAAAGAACAGCTAAGATTTCAAACTGGAGCCTATAAAGTGAATCATTTTCTCATTTGCCAGTGAATACTTTATGGTATAACTGTGGCATTTATACATTTTAGTCATTAGACAATAGGGAAAAATTGTGTAAAAATCCAGTGGTATATCTCTTTTCTATTTATTCCTATCTGACTGTATTGTTTATTATCAGATACTTAGATTATCATTATCTATCTATCTATCTATCTATCTATCTCTAGTATCTATCTATAGCTATCTCTCTCTCTCTCTCTCTCTCTCTCTCTCTCTCTCTCTCTCTATATATATATATATATATATATATATATATATATATATGTTGAAGTGCTGGGGATCAAACCCAGGGCCTCAATATGCTAGGCAAGTTGTATACATCCCCAGCCCTTAACATTCTTTTAAAGTCATTTTAATTACTATTTTATATGTTATCATTCAACACAAATTATAGAAAGATAATTATCAAACCTTGGCTTAATGGCTTATACTCTAGAAGTACTGAGATAGTACTAATTAATCAATTTAATGTATTAATATAGTCAAGTCAAAGGTGAGTAACCCAAAAATAATAATAATAATAATAACAACATTATAACCTGGCAAGAATAATAACCTCATAATCAAATGTTTAGCAAATGAATAAGCTAACAATCAAATGCCTATTAATATGTAATAACCTAATATAAATTATTAAACTAATCAATATGTAATACTCTCATATTTAGTAAGGGAAAAGAAATGTAAACAAATGATTAAACTGCAAGTGAGAAGTGACCAAGAAAATACCAAGGAAAAGCTTTCCAACAAAGAGACTGGGGTCTGAGCTCATGCCAAGAACCAAAAAACTCAGAGATACAGGTCCCATGACGATAGTCTATTATAGCAGATTTCCAGGTTATCATTTCTTTTTTATTTTTTCAGGTTATCATTTTTGATGACTATGATAGTTAAGAGCTCTAATGTGACTTCTCTTCCTCTGATGCTACATTCACAATTAAGTTGCAAATTCATAATTTACATTTTCAAGTATATTTTTCTAAGTGGAGCAAAAGCATTTGCCAGCAGGTTCACAAATTTGTATTCTATCAGTTATATATCTCACTGTGTGATAAACTAGAATTGGTTTTGTTATTCCCTTGTGAGTTTCACTTGTGAATAACACCCTAGTCATTTATTAGTGGGTTGATAATATTAATCTTCTAAACTTGAAAATCTATCATCAACTCACCGGAAAAATAAAGTTGCTATACTACCTACTTGTAAAATCATCTCATTTCTATATATTCATTTAATGTGGCTTTCTAGAAAGAGGCAAGATCCTAAGGAGAAAATGTGGGTTCCAATCCCACCTCATCATTTATTAGCTGTGTGATCTCAAGAAGATGAAATGTCAAGCAAATGAGATCAAGTAATATAAGGTTTCAAACCCTCACTTGAACCCTGGCATATAGCTCATTTTTAGAGTTCTTGCATGGCATGCACGAGGCCCTGGGTTGGGTTTGATTCCCAGCACTGTTTCCCCTCCAAAATCAATTCCCTGACCTTACGGGGATTAAAATATCTCACTAATCTATCTCACCAGGTCACTTTGAGCAAAAATAAACAATATATAAGAAAGGGCTTTGAAAACTATGAAGTACTAAGAATTATTATTATCATTGCCTTAGTATCCTTCAAGTAATCCATGCCAAATATTCTATTGGTGAAAGCATCATTATAATTTCTACACACACAAGTAAAAACATCAATATTAAAATAAAGGTTAAACTTCTATATTCTCGATTATGCTTCTCATATTGACAGTATCTTCCTGTAGATCAGAATAAAAAAATTTGAATTTGTTCATAACCATAAGAAATGTCATTTTCAAAAGTTTTCAGGAAAAACTAAGTTCAAAATGTGGTTGTTTCCAGTATATGATTTCATAAATGATAAAATAGGGTCAGAAAAGAGTTTCTAATTCAACATAAACTTAAAAAACATAAACTTTAAAAGGCACCCACCAGAATAACTTCAAAACAAAAAGTGATATTATTAGGATAACACTGCTCCCAAAAGATTGTTTCATCTTTACTATTTTCCAATCTTCTGGTTAACTTGAAGGAGGATACAAGTTCCTTTTTGCTCTGCTGGAGAAAGTGGATCCAACCGATTAAATGGCAAAAGTTATGATTTATCCATTCTCAGCTGACTGATTTATGAGAACATACAGAAATGTATTTTGTACTTTCTACCTAGGCTTCCTATTGGATGTAAGAGGCAATAGGTTTGTGTATGAGTTTTGTTTGGGTACCCCTCCTCTCTGCCCCAATATGAGCTTTCATATGGAATGATAACCATCTGCTTACTTGTGTTACCCCCTGCAGACTGAAAACTTACTAAAGGAAGGAACCATTAGTTGTTTTTTTTTCTCCTCCAGCTATTAACCCACTTACTGGCATATAGATGGTACTCAATAAATGTTGACTGCATAAATTAAAGAATAAGCCACAGATAAATAGATTGGCTTTTCTTTTAAAGTCTAATGTTTCTTTGTGTTATCCTCAAAATCAATCTTTGGACTTCACAAATTTAGGTAATACACACTTTGTGTAAGTAACAGATTTATGAAAATTAAATCAGTCGAAACAGTAAGTTAAATTGAATTGCTGAAAACAGTAAGTTAAATTGAATTGCTCTAAATGTATTAAAACAATGCACATGTAAATTTATTATAAATTTCATTCATCAGTTCATTCAAAACATGTGAAGAAGAGATTTCCAGAGGAGAGATGCTGGAGGTAAGGTTGAAAAACAGTGAAGGTTAATTTAAACAAAAAGACATCTCTGGTATCAAGAACAGGGTTAGGCACCAATAGCTCTACAAATAGAGCAGGTAGCACACAGGAAAATAGCAGAAGATGAGGATAAACATGGGAAAAAAAAGGACATCAGACTGTGGGAGGTTCCACAGGCTAAGAAGAACTTATCAGGCATCTTCAGCAAAGAAAGCCCTCTGTTAGAGTCTATCCTCAAGAGGCTTAGAACCTACTTAAAACAAAATACCTATTCAGTTTAAAAAAAAAGGAAACTTTAGGTTAGAAAACAGATGTAGTAATGAAGAAAGTAGAAAAGTTATTTTTAATTCAAGATAATTTCATAGTTATGTGAACCTTATGACTCAGTTTTTAGATAAAATCACATTTCTGAAATAAAGAAAAAAAGGAAAATTAGATATGTCTTTGAACTGTAAAAGATTTACAATTTTGAGAAACAAGGACTTTTTTTAAATTAAGAAGTTGAGTATTTCTTTCTGTTTCTCCACAGAGAACAGACCTACAAACATATTTATGTCTGTCATTGAAACACACACCTTAGCTTGTCCTTAGCCAGTAATGCCATTATAAATATCAAAGAACATTTTAAACTTGATACACATCAAAACTGTAATTTGGTCTTGGGATTTCTTATTTCTCAGTGACAAAGACATCAGTATCCATTTATGAGGAATACATAAGTACCTATTTTACAGATGTAATAAAGTTGCTTTTTATTGTTAGTGATTGGTAGAACATAAATTATTCCCAGGGGTAAATAAAATAGCCAAATATTAATCTGAACTCCAGTTAATAATAATAGCATACAGATATATCTATATTAACATTACAACTTTCAAACACCACAAAACTCAAGTCACTTTATGCAAAGGAGACTACAGAGAGAAGTATGAATCAAAATGGGAAATCCAGCTAAATACCACTACTTCTAGTTCATTTTCAACCACTTTATAATTTTGTCTTCAAATGCTGTCTCTTAGGGGTCTAAAAAACCACCATCTAACTAGTTTCATTGTAACAGAACAGTATTATTTATTTTTAGCTTTTGTATTTTGCCTCCCTAAGAGGAAAAAAAGTCATCATCATTGAAAGGCTATTTTTCCCTTATAACTAATTATTAGAATGAAAAATATAATAAATAAAATTAAGGATATAAACAAAGATTCAAAATAACCAAAAATTATGGAATCATATTTATTGTATTTAATAAAACTTCTGCCTTCTGAAGATTAAATTTCTCAGCCCATCCAATGTACTGGGCTGAGAATTCTCAAGGACAGTAGCAACAAGGACAAAGTCATCAAAATATACCAAAGTTACTATAAATTCTAAGAATACTATTTATATATGAAATAATTATAATCAGTTAATGGATATTGGAGTTTTTCATTTGTACTAATTGTCTTTCTCTTCTTTCTTTTATTGCGTTTAGCATAATGCTGCTATTCCTGCAGGTATCGAATAAGCATGGGAATTGAAAGTAAACTCCTAAATAAATGAATTGCTCAGTCTTCTATGACCATCTACACATAGTCCATCTTCAAAAAGTACATCAATCTTCTATCATTAAGGAGAGAGTGACCTTCTTTTTTCCAACATGCATGACATTTTTGGACAATGCAATTGTGGCACTCACACTTATTTCCATGAAGAAAACTTTTGCAGTTCTATGGCATTTAACATTTGACAAATGCAAGAATTTTCTTTATCAATCAGCTCTTATTGAACTCACTAGGAGTGACCGTGGAATCCTTAACGGCCCATTAAATTTCTGAAGAAGAAAGCTAAGATGAAGGACATGCCACTCCGAATTCATGTGCTACTTGGCCTGGCTTTCACTACAATAGTACAAGCTGTAGATAAAAAAGTGGATTGCCCACAATTATGTACATGCGAAATCAGGCCTTGGTTTACACCAAGATCCATTTATATGGAAGCATCTACAGTGGATTGTAATGATTTAGGTCTTTTAAATTTCCCAGCCAGATTGCCTGCTGACACACAGATTTTGCTCCTACAGACTAACAATATTGCAAAAATTGAGTATTCTATAGACTTTCCAGTAAACCT
This sequence comes from Graphiurus murinus, assembly GCA_004027655.1. NCBI lineage: Eukaryota > Metazoa > Chordata > Mammalia > Rodentia > Gliridae > Graphiurus > Graphiurus murinus. The sequence goes on from PVLC010014317.1 coordinate 14,419, forward strand.
TACTGGCCTGGACTTATCTCAAAACAATTTATCTTCAGTCACCAATATTAATGTAAAAAAGATGTATCGGCTCCTTTCTGTGTACCTAGAGGAAAACAAACTTACTGAGCTGCCCGAAAAATGTCTGTCTGGACTGAGTAACTTACAAGAACTCTATATTAATCATAACTTGCTTTCTACAATTTCACCTGGAGCTTTTATTGGCCTACATAATCTTCTTCGACTTCATCTCAATTCAAATAGACTGCAGATGATAAACAGTGAGTGGTTTGATGCTCTTCCAAACCTAGAGATTCTGATGATTGGTGAAAATCCAATCATCAGAATCAAAGACATGAACTTTAAGCCTCTTATCAATCTTCGCAGCCTGGTTATAGCTGGTATAAACCTCACGGAAATACCAGATAATGCCTTGGTTGGACTTGAAAACTTAGAGAGCATCTCCTTTTATGACAACAGGCTTATTAAAGTGCCCCACATTGCTCTTCAAAAGGTTGTAAACCTCAAATTTTTAGATCTAAATAAAAATCCTATTAATAGAATACGAAGGGGTGATTTTAGCAACATGCTACACTTAAAAGAGTTGGGGATAAACAATATGCCTGAGCTGGTTTCCATTGACAGTCTTGCTGTGGATAACTTGCCAGATTTAAGAAAAATAGAAGCTACTAACAACCCCAGATTGTCTTACATTCACCCTAATGCATTTTTCAGACTCCCTAAGCTGGAATCACTCATGCTGAACAGCAATGCCCTCAGTGCCCTATACCATGGTACCATTGAGTCTCTGCCAAACCTCAAAGAGATCAGCATCCACAGCAATCCTATCAGGTGTGACTGTGTCATCCGTTGGATTAACATGAACAAAACCAACATTCGATTTATGGAGCCAGATTCACTGTTTTGCATGGACCCACCTGAATTCCAAGGCCAGAACGTGCGGCAAGTACACTTCCGGGACATGATGGAAATTTGCCTCCCTCTTATAGCTCCAGAGAGCTTCCCTTCTAATTTGGATGTAGAGGCTGATGGCTATGTCTCCCTTCACTGTAGAGCTACCGCAGAGCCGCACCCTGAAATCTACTGGATAACACCATCTGGTCAAAAACTTTTGCCTAATACCGTGACAGACAAGTTCTATGTCCATTCTGAAGGCACGCTAGATATAAGTGGCATAACCCCAAAAGAAGGGGGTTTATATACTTGCATAGCAACGAACCTAGTTGGTGCTGACTTGAAGTCTGTTATGATCAAAGTGGATGGTTCTTTTCCCCAAGATAACAATGGATCCTTGAATATTAAAATAAGAGATATTCAGGCCAATTCAGTTCTGGTATCTTGGAAAGCAAGTTCTAAAATTCTCAAATCCAGCGTTAAGTGGACAGCCTTTGCCAAGACAGAAAATTCTTACGTGGTCCAAAGTGCTCGAATACCATCTGATGTCAAGGTATATAATCTTACTCATCTGAACCCATCCACTGAGTATAAAATTTGTGTTGATATTCCCACCATCTACCAGAAAAACAGAAAACGATGTGTTAACATCACCACAAAAGGTTTGGACCCTGATCAAAAAGAGCAGGAGAAGAGTAACACCACATTTATGGCCTGCCTTGGAGGTCTTTTAGGGATTGTCGGTGTGATATGTCTTTTCAGCTGCCTCTCTCAAGAAATGAACTGTGATGATGAACATAGCTATGTGAGTAATTACATACACAAACCAACCTTTGCATTCAGTGAGCTTTATCCTCCATTTATCAACCTCTGGGAAGCAGGCAAAGAAAAAAGTACATCCTTGGAAGTGAAAGCAACTGTTATAGGTGTGCCGACAAATGTGTCCTAAAAACAACTAATTAAACCTAATTCAAAGTAAAGCTCAAGACTGCAGGTGTGCTAAAAAGAATAAAATAAAAAAATAGGCAGAGAAACATGACTTTCTAGAAAGAAAGTCAAGCTTCACCAATGCTGCTCCTGACCAGTGGAAATATGTACAAGTTCAGCATTTTAATTAACTGACTTCAAAGGGTACTGTGGCAACCAAATAAATAATTCCATTTTCTAGAACTTTCATGTAACTTTTATGTCTGGACTACAGTTAAAGTGGACAAAAACATTTCTGTATTTTTTTTTAAGTATATAAGAGTAGTTGAACTGAGCAATACCTCCTCCTGTGTTGTATTACACATATTAGCCACGAGTTTTTGCAGTGACCAGATAAACTTGAATTGACACGTGGTGTAATAAAAAGGACAAATTCTGTAGCGTAGACACAGTGAGTATGTGGACCTCTTTTATAAGAAAAAAATACATTTTGGATTAAAATCAATTGCTTTTGTCTTGGTTTTGTTTCTAAATAAAGAATAATTTCTGGAAAATATCATCTGGTCAGATATCATTTAAATGAAAAAGTTTTTAAAAGTAATTTTATATAATGAAATTTTGAAAGAGTAAGACACTTCTATTGGGTTATATGTATTTATATACTGCACAATATGGATTTTAGAAAGCATTTATCAATATCAAAAGGTTATGACAATATTGTATTTAACAATTTAATTATTAACTAAAATAGATCATCCAGAGAAGTATATATTAATTTAAACAGTTTCTTACAAGCAACTTTTGGAGAGGATTTAATTATCAGATTTGAGTAATGTAAATCTAATACTTGAGCAACTTACGCCTTAATAATTGATAGAAGCTCAGCGTTAGGTTGCTTTCTTTGCAGAAAATACTGCCAAGTTTCAATAGGACATATGATCTAAGTGTTTTCAAATCTCTCTATGATTTTAAACAACTTAATGAACTTCACTGAAATACAAGTGAATATCTTAATTTTCTATGCTGTAAACATAGCAAGAAAAATATGTCACATTTCAACTAAAACTTTAGAATTTCAACATAAAAAGCCGGGCATGGTGGTGCACGCTTATAATCCCAGCATTTGGGAGGCTGAGACTAGAGGATCCAGGGTTCGTGGCCAGCCTCAGCTACTTCACAACTTAGTAAGACAATTGAGGCACTTCACAACTTAGTGAGACTCACTTTCAAAATAAAGAATAAAAAATAGGGCTGGGGGTATAGCTCGTAGGTAGAATGCTGCTGAGTTCAATCCCCATTACCGCAAAAAAAAAAAAAAAAAAAAAAAAAAAACAGAATTTCAACATAAAATATATTGGATTAATAGCAAAAGTTTATTAGGTTAAGCTTTAAAATAATCTACCTAATATTTGGTTCACTCTAATATAAAATAACATAATTCAGATAATTCCAAAGTTCAATAAAACTTAAGAGGATAGTTCTGTTAACTAAGAACAAGTTTTTAAAACTAATTTAGAGTAAAAGAAAAAAATAAAGTGCAGTCCAGGAAACTATATTTAAGGTGCTAAAAAAAACAATTCAAAAAAATTGCAAATCATTGAAAAGAACTGCCAAGAACATTACAAGTTATTTAAAAATAAGAAACATATGAATTTGACTTGAAAATTAAAAGCCAAGATCATTGAGGATTTTAGTCATTTTTACAAACAAAACCCCATCGTTTTGCAAAATAAATGTATTTTTATACAAAGAACACATCCTGAAATATTTTTAAATGCATTGAAGATAAATAAGCCATAGTTTTTATCTCTACAAAGCTACATAGCTTCCAATGTTAGTTGCTGTCGTGTTTGTGCATACTGAGGTGTTTAACTTTTCTTACATATTATCAGCATGTAAACATTTCCATCACAGTAGTCTTATCAATTTATTTGTTAATACTGGACATTTCTTTTGTGATAGCATTAATAATTTCAAATTAAATCCTAGCTGGTTTTGTCAATGTAGAAGATGATTGTTATGAACTCTTCAGAACAAAAAGATAAACTGTGTTAATTTCAACACAACCAAAATTTGGAACTTCCCAATTCAATGTGCTTCCCAAACACAAATTTTACAACCTGATGAATCACTATCACACAGAGGTTGACATTAGAATTTATCAGCAAGACGTACTCATACATCATGAGAGGTTTCAGTACCACGGACAGAGCTTTTTGGAGCTCAGCTATTTGTCAAAAATACAGGAGCTGAAGTACGTCCTATTAGGATGCAGGTATTGTATAGGTCAGCAAGAACTGAAGCAGATGTCTTGTAAGTTTCTTTTAAACCTATCTGCTTTAAAAATGATTATATATATCTTACATTTGAGAAGAATGCATTTAAAGCTACACATTTCCTTTGAAATTTGTTATAAAATCAGCCTTCGGAATATGCACTTAGGAGAGCACCGAAATTAACTACTTTGTTACATCCAAATAAATAAAGAATCTCAAAACAAACCATGATCCTATTTATTTGTTTAAATTTTAATCTAAAATTCCAATAAGAGAGAAAAGACATTTGCTTCAATAATGAGAATAGTATTTCAAACTTCCTATGTTACTTCCTAAACCTCACTTAAATTACTAAAATTGGTCAAAGTAGTCTAGTATATAACTTACAATTTTGTTGTACCATATGAATTCACATGTTGCAATAGGGAAGTTTACCTATGACAAGCAAAACTCTAAAGTTTATGCCTTTCTGGATGCCAACTGATCTGCTTACCTTGAATGGAGAAAAGCAACTTTTTACAAAAAAAAAAAAAAAAAAAAAAAAAAAAAATTACATTTTTTCTAATTTATACTACAAAATAAAGTTCAATTTTTTTCTGAAAATAAGCATGCTTATATGAAAACAAAAATATAATCAGACATTGCATAATGAAGTTTTGATGAACAATAGGCTACATATATGAAAGTGGTCTTATAAGATTGTAAAGGAGCCGAAAAACCCCTATTGCCTAGTGATGTCCTACCCTTCCTAACATCATAGCACAAAACATTATTTATGTGGTAGTGCTGATGTAAAAAAACTTACTGCACTCTCAGCTATATAAAAGTGTAGCACATCCAATTATCTACAGTGCATAATACTTGATAAGATAACAAATTACTCTTTCACTAACTTATATATGTACTATACTATACTTTTTAGTATTGGCTTTAGAGTGTACCTCTACCTATTAAAAAGTTTACTATATAAAGTATGCCATTTTCTGCTGGAAATAGCATCATACATCTTGTGTTTACCACGTTTCTTGACTGCATCAGAGGCTGCATGGATTGACCTAGACCATCTACATTTGTAAAGGTATACTTTATGATGTTCTCACAACGATAAAATCAACTGAGGATGTATTTCTCAGAATGAAACTCATCAATAAATAATGCATTACTATACATAAAAAACTGAGGAGAAAAATACATAATTATCAGCAAAGCCAAGTAGGAACACACTATCATTTTGTTGAAGAAAAAGGAAATCAAGTTTTGGTACATGTATCAGTCTTTTGACACTTACTTCAGTGCTTGAGTTTTTATTCTACTTAGACAAAAAAAAATTTACTCAAAAGCATCTATAGGCAAGAATAAGCTGAAAATGATAATTAGTTTATTAATTTGTCTATCTTTTGCTTATATTCAAGAAATATTTATTGTATGTCTGTGAAGCACTGAAAAATGTCAGTGAATAGGATAAATTCCCCATCATTTAGGAGTTTATATTCTTCTGACTTATATTCTGGTTTGTTTTCTTTATCAACATTTTCATAAATATGTAATGACTGTGATACTTAGTAAAGTCCAGCTTTAATTCATAATTTCTGATAATACTCAGAAAATCACAAGATTTTTTCTTAGTATAAAATATAATTTGATATAGGGACTGGTTTCAATTTTATTATTTATTTTATTCACTATATCTATTAAAGGTAGCTTGATACTGTCTCTAGAGTGATTAAATTGAGAGGAATACCTACCTACCATAAATTATTTCTATTTCCAGGCCTATAAACATGGATAACTGTTATGCTTTTCCTATTTTCAACTCAAAATAATTCAGTCATTCCCCAAAATGAGAAGTTAAATTTAAGAGGGTAATCTATCAGTGACAAAACATTAATGTATTTTTTAAAAAGAGAATCACTTTACTCTATATACATTAACTCTAACAAGATCTTCTATAATTATTAAGAAAACCCTTAAAATACCACACATTAGACTTTTATATAAAAATCAATATTTTCAGGCATTTATAAAGAAAACAATAAAAGCAACAACAAAAAACAAAGTTGAAAAGATCATTTCCAAAATCTGGCCTATTTTACTAATGATATATGGAGAAGTGTTCACAAATTAAGTAGTAAACACTCAGTATTTTCATTTGAAAAGATATAGAACATAATTCCTTTTTATTCCTAGTGAAAAGAGACAAGCCCAAAGAGATTTAAATTCTAATTCACTTTATTTGTAGCTTAGAGGACTCTTAATCTTTGAAATAAGCCATATGGTATGCAACAACTAGGGAATTAAGCACCTCACAGATATATAAATAGGACTTTCTCATAAGAGTGAACTAAGATCTTCAGATATGTAATAAATTCACATATATAATAATGTGATTATGATGATCATATATAATTTCAAATTTATTATGAAGTGGCCCAAAGTAACAAAGTACAGAAAAAATCATTGTGGTTGACATCAGTAAACCTTTTAGAAGAATGAATTAGAATATTTGGAAACCTGATAGTATTTTGTGTGTTTATATTTATCTTTTCTAATTCTAATATATCTTCAAGAAACTAATAGCATTATATGACCATTATAAGGAAAATTCAGCTTCTCATTAAAACATATGGTTCAGTGTCTGAAGTTATTGATTCAAAATCCAATTTTAATACCCATTTGCAATGTTTACCAACCTCTGGCACAAATAATGGAGTAAGCTGGGGACATAAATTGACCATCCTAATCTTCACATTGAAAGAATGAGAATGCAACAAAATAACCTCTCTGTTATCTGTAGTGCCAGACTCATGGCTGGTAAAGACAGAAATAGTTCTTAAACTACCAAAGATGCCATTACTTAAGTGATACAGCCAAACACACCAAAATAGTTCTTCCAAAGAGCACTCCATAAAATTGAAATTCATTATCAGGGCTGGGATTAAGGTCAGATACCTCTGGCAAATATCTCTTTAATAATGATTGCAGAGAACATTCACTTCTTCAACAGAGAACAAAACCAAACTAAAGACCCTAGCCTTTTTATCCCTGTTTCCTACTGAGTTAAACAAGAAACAAACACTCTAATATTCAATTTTCATATTCCATCATTTATTTTATCATTATCTGGATTTTCAAAACATAGTCAGCTATAAGTGCATGAATATATACAATTACATAATACCAACAAGCCTATTCAAAAATAATTCCTTCTAACCATGGAACTGATATAGAAGAGGTATACCAATAGTAAAAAATAAAATATTTACTTCTTTATATAAGTAAATAAAAATAGAAATTTTAAGTGACTGTAGCAGAAAAAAAAAGTGAAGTACAGTAAAAATAATCTTGTGAAGCAGAGGGAATTGGATTTTCCCTCCAACGGATTATGTGTGTCTCAGTCAACGCCCACTTCTGAAGTGACAGGGCAGTATTTATGACATTTTCCTGGCACATGAAATGCATAGCACTTAATAAATATATATTAACATATTATATTTGTTTGAGTATGCATTCATATTTACCTGAGTAGCAACACTAAAAACACAAAAGGAAAAAACAAAGGAAGAAAGAAAGGGAGGCAGGGAGGGAGGAAAGAAGAAAACATTTATTAAATGCTAAATTTATGTCAGACTAACAATTTACAACAGTCTTAGGAAATCCACTCCAGGCCTAAACTCATTTTTAAAGACATAAGTAAAATGAACAAGTTACCATATTAGTATGTGTCAAGAATATTCATAAGCTTTTACACAATTCTCTTTCTCCATATATAAATTGAATATATTTATGCATACACACTGAATTCATATATATAAATATATAACATGTATGTAATTGTAATTCAATTTATTCACTTCTCAAGAAATTCCCAAGAGTTCAGTATTAACATTCCTATCTTATATCCCTGTTGTGTCTTAGTCTCCGTAATATTCAGTGTTTCTTCCTCAAGATAATAATAATGTAGAGCAGAAAAAAAAAAAGAAATGCCATGAGAAACAATAGCACTCAGATACTTTATAAGCATGCCATAACCCACAAAAATAATAGGTTACTTTGGGCAGTGGAAAAAACCCATCAATTACCAGCTTCGTTAATTGTTCCTATTATCTTTTAAATGTCCCCATCAATATGTTCTTTTCTAATATTCTTATTTCATTTAGAGAGATAATAGGCTCCTACTTATCAACTTTTATTACTACTTACTAAAGCGAAAGAGTACTGGTCTATAAAAAAAAAGTTTTTTCAAAAAGGAAAAATATATGCACATTCTTATAAATAAAGTGTGTAAAATAAGCATATTCACTAAGTATCCACTAAGACAAGGGAATTCTAAAACATTTTTTCTGTAACTATGTCCATACATTCATTTCACAGTTCCAATCTATAAAGCTCTTTTTCTCAATTCCATTACAGAAAAGTACAGAATCCTCAATTATTTGTTAAACCTGCTATCAAACTCTCAGAGTATATTTATCATGCAAAATAACTAGACATTGAAGACACACCCTGAATGAAGAGAAAGGTTGAGAAAGGGAAAGCTGCCTTTCAACCTTCTGGAACTATCCCTGTGCTGTTGGTAGTGGCTCTTCAGGCATGAGAAACTTGGAGCATTACTGAGCACCAGCAGCTCAGAGCCAGAAGTCACTGTGCTTTGATAGAGTTTGGCTTTGCAGGCTGACTTGTCATCCATTGTAAACCTTGGGTTCTCAGGGGATCTAATTTATAGATTGCATATTTTCATTCTAGAGAATGAAATCATTTAACATAGTTTAGATGACACGGATCCTTTATTGATAAATGGGGTGGTCAAAAATTAAATAAAAACATCATCAAACATGTCTATGTGATTAAAACCTACAGGTACTCACATAGGAAGTTGGTCATTCATATTTTCTAGTAGAAGAAACACAGAGGTTTCTTAAAACAAACACTTGCATTGGTTAAAGAGATTATATGATAGTAAACTGACATATGGAAGTAATTTTATGTGTAAAGAAGATCGTTGGTATTCAAAGAGCACTACTTGTTTGCTTGCAAATATTTGAATGTGAGTATGTTGAGCAATGTTCTCATTACAAATGATATCCATCTTGGTTTTTGTCATTGTTGTATAATGAATGATTTGTGTGGTGGAGCATTCCTATGAAGCTATGAGGCTCAGAAAGAAGCAGTAGCATAGTTTTTAAACAGAGAGACAAAGACTAGCTGTGCCATCCACATATGCATTTTATTCTAATACTCTTTATTTGAGGAACTACCACATGTCTATTTATTGTGATAGACAAATCCTCTTTCATCACAAAACTTATAGTGAAAAGAGGGACACTAAAACATGATCTGACAAGTTTAATCCAAGATTAAATTATGAAAGGCATAAAGACAGCTTAAATATATTTAGGAAGTACAGACAATTTTTAAAAGGGCTCAGAAGGACTTCTAAGTCACAATTAAGTCAATCTTTGCACAGTCTCCCAATTAGAGAGTAGAGTAATATTGGGAATAGACTAGGGATGGTAACAGACTGGAAGAAAGATCGGGTAAGGAAAGAGCAGGCCCTGGCTTTACAAGAAAAGTAGGAAGATGAGTAAAAAAGTAGGAAGATGGGTTTCAAAGCTAACTTTATTTGATGCTAACCCTGGTAGAAACTACGATCCCAGAGCAAAATTACTATGCCAAATTGAAAACATTAGGCCTAATTTATAAGGGTACAAAGATTCACTTTCTATGTATCAGTGTTTTTCTCCAGTCCAGTCTCCATTCTCCATCTGATCTCTAATCCTCCATAGCTGACAATATGAGAAGCAGGAAGTAGAACAAAAAGAGACATAGATGCACCCTATACTTCACCTTCTTAGGCCTCCCTAAGTCTGAAATCACAGAAGCACAGGCATGCACACTCAAGACCCTTGGAAGCATACATACCTAGATCCATACGTCCTTCATGTTCAGAGTTAAATCGTGTCTTCTAATTAATAGAGGGTCAAAATGTTACTCCAGCTGTCCATTGTCTCCCCAACAGGAAAGAAGTGAAAGAGATCCTAGATATTCTGGGTAGTTATATATTATATATATAAAACCCAAATATAATGTAAAAATGTGGCTTGTGTCTTTGAATTGCAGACTAACCTAGTTCTTTTTCCACTGTCACTGAAATTTTTTTTTCAGATATTTCACAAATGCATTACATAGAATTTAATAAGTATATAAATATAAAAATAAATGCAGGAAAACCAAGAATAAGTACTGACTCATTTCTTTGGAAAATGTTTTGTATAATATCAGACATAGTTCTAACCACCTGGATCTCAAAGGTATAATTTTCTTCAGATGATATAAAAATTTACTTCCTATTATGTACCAAATTGGGACCTTGAACTCAAAATGACTTAAAGTAGGAAAGAGAAGTACTGGCCTACATAAATCAGATAATCCTACCAGATTTTGAATAGTTTTCCACTACTTATCCTCTCTTAAGAAGAAAAGTTTTAAGATTGTCTAATATAAGAGGGCCTAACATAGATGGTTAGAGTGAATGAGTGCATAATATTATGTTAATTTAAAGTTTAATTTTCAAAATGTCTTTCTAAAGCATTAACTTATCACTTCTATTATGGTAAACAAAACTTTGAAGATACTTTTGCTATTAAAATTCTCAAGTGTTGTAGGGAACTGGGATAGAAAATGTATTAAAATATTTATTTTTTAGTTCTTTAATAATGTTTTGTTTGAACACTTTTTTAAAAGATTTTCACTTTAAACAAAGGAGAAAATTCCAAATAGGAAATAAATTGGATAAAAGCATGTCCATCTTTCCATGATATTTAAATCCTGGTATCTGAGTATTCCTAGAAAATCTTTATTATCCTATCCAGTACTCCAGTTTACTATGGCAGTGTATCTGCTCCATTTCACTATGGTATAGATAACAGAAAAGAGTACACTAGCCTTTTAGACAAAATGTTTATTAAATAAGTGTAACAACAGACTGATTTTTTTTAATTGGTACAAGGAAATCTGACCCAATAGTAGGCTGCACTACTCATACTGTTTCTCATTGTGAATACTCTGAACACCAGATGGCATATTTAAGTGATTCAGCACAAACTGTCATGTCATTCTTAAAAAAAGATAAAGTTTTACCTCCAATGAATCCAGAAATATATAAAACTCAGAATATCTATGAGGTCAATGGCCCTTGATATTGAAAATAAAATCAAAATCTAAAATATTATGAGAGCATGATAAAACTCTATTGATTACACACATATGCACTGTACTTTTTAAGATGTAAGCCATTTTCATACATATTATGCCTCATGTATGATTATATGATCCATACCTACTACATATTCCCTGATGTCAGAAATATTGTGCTAACCCACCTTGATTCATTGTGGGTCATGAGAAAGGAGATATCAAATAAAATTATCATCACATAAATTCTCAAGCTTATTGAATCTTCCCACTGTTCTGCAGTGAACACTGTCAAATACTTGTGGGTGCCTTCTCAGTGGAAATGGACCTAGCAGCAAGGATGCTTGCAGCACCAGGAAAAGCCAACCTGTGTTCCTTAAATACTCTTCCTACAGATAGGAGTTTTCATATTAAACCTTTTCCAAAGTTACCCCTGACATCCCAACCTTATGAATATAATGTCACCTTATTCTTTAAAAATGTATTATTTTAAGAGTAAGAAAATATATAATTTGAAAATGAAAATACACTAAGTGCTCTACTCATGTACATTTGTATGACTTTGAACCTCACTATGATATGTAATTGCAATGCATTAATAAAATTTTAAGCCAGGTGTGGTGGTGTATGCTTGTAATCCCAGTACTTGGGAGACTGAGACCGGAGGGTATGGGCTAATGGCCATCCTTAGCTACTTAGTGGGTCACTTCGCAACTTAGTGAGACCCTGTTTCAAAACAAAGAATAAAAAAAACACGACTGGGGGTGTAGCTCAGGGGTTGAATGCCCAAGTTCAATCCCTAGTACCACAAAAAAGTTTTATATATACATATATTATATATACACACACATATATATATACAACATATACGCATATGCATATGCATACGCATACACATACACATACATGTCAGGTAGAAATTGAGAGACAGTGCTAAAATTAGGGCCAGACTTGGAAACGGAAACTCCAAAAAGCAAAGGTAGAGAGTCTATGGGTAATAACAGGCCCTCAGTTCTGGACTTGGCTTTCATGTTCTATCTTCCCTATTGTCTATGCCTACTAGTAGAGGAGGTCAAGGAAAATGAATCCGTTCCTTCATTTGTTTTCATCTCTCAATATCAAAAATATAGTTAGGTTTCATTTTGAATTATATCTAGTTCACAAGATTATAGGGAAAATACCTAAATCATTCTAGAAATGTTTCTTGGTTACTCCTATTTGGATGGACAAGGATCAAATTAGAGAATTTTTTTTTTTAATATTAGTGCCTATATTAGTCAGAATTTTCACAGCTATAACCCAAAGACCTGACCATGTAACTTAGAGGAAGAGAGATTTATTTGCTTATGGTTTTCCTTGTAGATGTTGGGGTTCAGTCCATGTGAGGCCAGGGACCATGGATCTGAGGACATGGTGGGAGCAGGAAGCAGAGAGAGGGAGAGCACAAGGCTTTGCTCTCATATCATGAAGGCCGGAAGCAAGAGAGCAAGCAATGGGAGGAACCATATGTAATCTCCAGGGCCACAGCCCTTCTCCAGCCACACCCTACCAGTCTGCCACCCAGATAAATCCATTATAATGGATTTATCCACTGCTGAAATACAATCAAGCCCCACTTCCTACATGGCCATCCTGTTTCTGTGAGGGCTAGGGGACACAACAAATCCAGACCATTACAATGTCATAACCTGTTTTGTGAAACATAACATAAAAATAAAATAAAATATTAAATAATTTTATATTATTTTATCCTAACATCTTATTGCAAAAATATCATGCAATTATTTGATCCAGGCGTGGTGGTGCACACTTGTAATCCCAGCATTTGGGAGGCTGAGACTGCAGGATCCGGGTTCACGGCCAGCCTCAGCTACCTAGTGAGGCACTCCGCAACTTAGTGAGACTCGGTTTCAAAATAAAGAATAAAAAATAGGGCTGGGGATATAGCTCAGAGGTAGAATGCCCCTGAGTTCAATCCCCAGTACCGCAAAAAAAAAAAAAAAAAAAAAAAGTATCATGCAATTATTCAAAACTAAGTACAGAAAAAAGTGACTCACATTTGTCCTGTCTCCTATATATACTTACAAAAGTCTGCCATTTTGCCTTCAACAAACTTTTTTAATATTGTCCTACCTCCACCAGTTTCACCCTTAATCCAGACTAAAACTGCCCACGCTTTAAAAGTAGCATCCAAAAAACCTCCAATCTCAGAATTAAAGAGACTTCAGTGATGAGCCATCATTCTCCAACCTGGCCCTCTCAGTGATACAACAGGCAGATGTTACTACACGTTACTAGATTGGTCCTTGAAGGTGTCAGCCTCTTACATTTTTTTTAAAGCTCTAGGTGTAAATAGATTTTTCTCTCTCATATTAGTCTGAGAGATTTATCTCTTTCTAATACTAGTTCTCTATTAGGGAGCAAAAAAGAATGAATCTAATCTACATACATAGGACAACCCTACAAGTTGCTGATTGTTTTAGCCTGTCCCTAACTTTTCTTTGCTCCACACTGAAGAAGACTGTGTCCTTAAAGCAATCCACAGCATTCTTCTTGGACACAATCCAAGTCATTAAAGTCTCTCTTAAAATGCAGTAGCACACACCAAATGCAGCCTTCCAAGTGTGTTCCTCTCTAATCTCTTCATTTGGTTGGAGAGTAATGTTAACCAAATTCTTGAACTATTTTCAAGTGGAAGCACTGCCAACTCTAGACAGACAAGGGTAATTATACCTGACACCAAGTAATGTGGTTAACATTGCCACCAGCACTTAGTAAGTGCTCAGCACTGCACACAGAAAAACTTGTTTAACCCCTCTGAGGAAGATTCTGTCAATAACCATACTTTATAGCATAGGTAAGAAAATTTGGTTAAGAAAGTTTAACTTACTAGAACATCCATAGCAAAATTTTATGGACAGAACTAAGAGGGTTTTGGCATCCACGTGAGAGCAAATTGACAGATGGTTAGCTTTCGAACATCTACTGCAAACCTTGAATTTTCCCATATGCACTCTTATGACTTCTTAGACAAATATCATTCAGCAGATAGCAGGAGCAGGTATTAGGATAACTTAATTAGCATCAGCAATTATCCTATGAGCAGAGAATGCATAGTTTCTATAGCTAGAAAGACAATTTCCTTGATCGCCCACTTTCTGAAATGAAGCCCAACACAAACCAAGAACCGGAAAAGAGAAGCAGAACAACTCCACCTCACAGACAGCTTGGTCATTAGAGAAACCAATAAGGTTGTAGGGCTTTCAGAATGACAATCATAGCCCCGAGGAAAGGAAACTGGTCAAAGTTATTCCCAGCAACCACACACTGGGTTATTTTATTATTTAACCTACTAACAACAACCAAAGTTAACATGAGTTAATAGAATGCTGGGAAAGAGACTAGAATAACTACAATTTACATTCGTTTGGACACTTGGCTTCTAAGTATTTTTAAGGGCATTTTCTACACTAAAATAAACACAGCACACTGCAACACGCATGAGTTTCACAAAAATAAAATATTTATTCTTACTCTGTGCAATGTACACGGACATTTTCTGTCCTATTCTTGTATTGTGTTGTTTTGTTGAATGTCAGCGTCATGACCTAGTAAATGATTTCATGAACTACTAAGGCGTCCTGCCAGAAGGAAACAGTAAGCATCTATTGGCACAATCATGGTCAGAGATAAACCAAAAAGCAAGGAATGAGTGTCAAATTGCTGCATAGCTCCTCTTTTTTGTAGTGATTAATTAAAAGCTCAATAATATTCTTACTAATAAGCAAAGTTAGAAGAAAGAAAAAGATGGCAATGGTGGTTGAGAAGAGATAATATGTGAAAAGGCAGAGGAAGGAGAGTATGTTACATACATACTGAGGCTTAGAAGAGTTGAATAACTTGCCGAAAATGAAGTTGTGTTGGGATTAAAACTCAAATCTGTTTAACTCCATTGTTGACAATTTTTCCACAGATTAGGAAATGATCTGCAGAAACCTTATTAATATGTCCAAAATGCATCTGTCCAAAATATAATACCATAAACATCTCAAAAGGTAGAAAATTATCAAAATGATTAAATCTAACAAGAGATTTTTAAATTAATTTCTTACAGACTTTTGAGCAGGTACCTCCACTGGTAGATTGTATGGCTTTCACCTGATAATGTTTTCTTGTGCTCCATTTAAAGAGAAAAGAAATGTATACTAGTCTCCCTTCCCTATCACAGGGATATGTTCTAAGACCCTCAGCAATTCCTGAAATTGTAGAAAACACTGAACTCCATCTATTAGGTTCTATGTTTTTTCTTATACAGATTAAACCTACAATAAAGATTAACTGTAAATCAGGCATGGTAAGAGATTAACAATAATTACCACTAATAAAATAGAATGAATATAACAATATGCTGTAATAAGAATTATGTGAATGTGGTCTGTCTCTTGCTCTCAAAATATTGTACTATATTTACCTTTCTTCTTGTAATGATGCGAGATGATATAATGGCTACATGATGAGATGAAGTGAGATGAATGACTGCCATAGGTGTTGCAACAGTGTTAGGATACCACATAACGATTATCTGAACACAAGCACTGCGATGTTGGGAGAGTCAGGATTAGGAGGGTAGCATATATAGTATAGATACTCTAGACAAAGAGATGATTTACATCTCTGGTGGAATGAGGCAAGAAAGCATGAGATTTCATCACACTGCTTGGAACAGAAAATAACCTGGAATTTTTCTTTTTCTTTTTCTTTTTCTTTTTTTTAGAATGCCCCTGAGTTCAGTACTGGGGATTGAACTCAGGGGCATTCTATCTCCCGAGCTACACCCCTGGTCCTATTTTTTATTCTTTATTTTGAAACAGGGTCTCACTAAGTTGCAGAGTGCCTCACTAGGTAGCTGAGGCTGGCTGTGAACTCGGATCCTCCAGTCTCAGCCTCCCAAATGCTGGGAATAACCTGGAATTTTTCATCAAATACTTTTGAGCTGACCAAGAGTTGACCAAGAACAATTGTAACCATGGACAGCAAAGCTGTAGATAAAAGGGAATTACTTTATATATATTACTGTAAGGGGGAATTACTTTATATATATATTCCTACTATAAAGTTTAATTTATTAATCAGGCAAATTAAGAGAGTAACTAATAATAACACAGAATAATTATAACAATATACTATTATAGGAATTATTTAAAACATATGCATTCTTCATTTCTGAATTCTTTCTAGTTTCAAGACACAGTTGACTGTGGGTAATTACAATCATTAAAAGTGAACTCATGGATAAAGGAGAACTACTCCACGCCTTTCTTGGGGACACAATTCAACCCACTATAAGCAGATAGAAATGCATAAATTGAGACTGTCGAATATGCATATGTAGTTCTTCTCAAGTTGGAATGTTGCAAAAGTATGGTTGGTCAGTTCAATTTCTAGTAGCTACAGGATTTGGTGGAAGAATGATAAATTTCCTCTACTTCAGGTCTTTAATAGCATTTATAGTGGCATAACGAAAATAAAATTAATTTCTAAGAAGGACTCATTATGTATTCAATTCATAATAATTAGTATGCTGGAAGAGCCATTTAGATGGCTTATAAAAATTGTCTTTTCTGTTTGCAGTAAAGAATTTTTAAATCAGTATTTATTTAGTCGCTGATGATTCATTTCACCATTTTCTAATCACGGCAGAAAGATAGTAAGCCAGAATTACAATTTTCCATCATGCAAAACAAAACTTACACAAAACACTGGCATATTGCTTCATATAGTTAATAAGATCATTTTTTCTATTTCACACTTTCAGACCACATTGCTCAAAGTAAGAAAAGGCAAATGTAATCAAGCTTGGTAAGCCAAGAAGCCAAGCAAATGATAGGAAAAAAATAATTTGATTTGTGGGTTAAAGATATTAAATTACCACCTCAATGCTCGAATGATAAAAGCACAAAGTCAAAAGCAGTTCAGTTTTTTAAAACCAAGGGTATTTCAACAGCTTTACCAAAGAGGAACAGAAACCGTGTTATTTTTTTTTATGAGAATTTTAATATGAATGAGTTAAGAAATTATACTTTACAAAACATCACTCAGTTGGAATACAGATGGATTCACTACACCTCTGTATAAAGCTACTTTAAAATATAAAAAGGTATTCCTTTCACTTTTTTCAATATACTTAGTGAATGTGGATAATGTCATATTGCCTAAAGTAATCTTGATGCTTTTGTTCTACTGCAAGAAACAAGATCCCCTTTAGCTAAAGGTTTCCTTCTGCTTTTGTCTGTTCAGCACTTGCACAAGGAGGGTGATAGTCTCATAAAGAAAATAACCAAAGGCACTCACTTTGTCCAGTGACTTGGCATCCCTCTAGTACTGACACTTCGTGCCCTACATTAACTTCTGGGGCACAGGATCAAAGTAAGAAGGAAATAGTGTGCCTTTCTGTTTAGTTGTGGTAGCTACTTTTTATTAAACAGGCAGTATAATCCACTGTTTCTTATAGCTGCTTAACCCATTTTAAATTTTAATAGCCATTCACCAACAAACAAAAGGTATCACTTGTCCTAAATCAGGTGTAACTTATATAGCTAAAACCCTGCAAAATGGCTCACCATAAATCAAGAGTCCTGTAAGAAAAATGAAAGCATAGCTAGAAGAAGATTTGAGATAAAGTTTTACACATGTATCCTTCTATTTATTATTTTAATTGAGCTAAAG
>PVLC010014318.1:0-39684 GCA_004027655.1 Graphiurus murinus
TCTCCTTGCAGAAGCAGCATACCTCTGGGTGTTTCCTCTGTATTTGAGAACAAGCTTTGCAGAGATGACAAAGACAATATCCTCCATCCTAACAGTCAACCAACCAATATGATGCCAGTTCATTCTGTCCTTTGTACAGCACCCATTCCATAACCCTCTCTCTCCATGCCAGGTTTTACTGGGCATTAAGAGGAGGCAGGCATTGTCCTGGTCCTCACAGTCATATGGAAGATGGCTATATTCATGAACAGTGGCTGCACATGTGGTCAGAGCCACTGGTCAGTTCCAAAGGTCTCTCTATGCTCCTTTCTCTTTTGTTGTTACTTGCCTGGCTCAGGTCTGTTTCTTTTCTTCACTTATTTAACAAGTATTTACTGAGCGTCTCCCATGTGCTAGGCCCTTTCTAGGCTTTGGGTGAGAAGGCATTGGTCCTGGCCTTTACATTGCTTATGGTTTCCTAAGAAAACCAGACACGTAACAGTGTCATGAGTGACAGGAACAGAAAGGAGTGTTCTGGGCGCCCATAGAGTTATGAATTGTGCCCAACCTAGTTTTGGGGGCGGTGGGTGTCAGGACAGGTATGTCAGAGGTAGAGCCTGCTGCATGTTCCAAGAGTTAGGTGAGCGAGGAGCACGAAGGCCCGAAGGCCTGAAGGCAGGAGAGACAATGGTGTTCCAGACTGGAACAGAATTTGGTGATGAGCAGGTGACAACAGCATCTCATGAAAAAACTGTGTGTGCTATGGCTTAGGCCCTGGATTTTCTCCTGAGGCAGAGGTAGGCTTGGAGGAGTTTAAGTAGAAGAAACATGTGTCAGCCATCTCTTTCAGTGTTCTGTGCTCAGGCATCTGGTCCATAGTCAGTCAATGTGACTGGCCTTATAAAAAAAAAAAACGTAGCCATCCACGCAGGATGGGAGTGGGCGGGTGGTACAGTGAACCCTGTTCACAGGGCACCCCACATAAGCCCCCAGCATAAGCAACCCAGGATTTGCCTGTTCTTCACAAATCTTTCTGAGTCAGATGGGCCAACATAAGGGGACAAGATGACCGTAAGACTGGTCCCCTTTCCTCTCCAGCTTCTCTGAAATTCAACTTCAACATCTGTCCTTCTTTCCTTCAGCTATTCTAGCCTAGTTTGGTAGGCAGATTGGCTGAGGGGGAGCTGGGCAGTCACATCAGTTAAGGAAGCAGAAATCAGTTTGACTGAAGGGGTACCTGATAGACTTCTACAACTTCCAGCAATAGAAATGCTATTTACCTGCATTCCTTCCTCCTCTGTTGACTTCACTGATAATTGGATTGAATGGGAAATGGCCCTGTGCACTTCAAAATACATTTCCCCTCCTGCAGATACAACTTGCAATTAGGCCCAGGCTGTGAGGTGGCAGGCCCTCCACATCCCTCTGCAGGGGCAGAGCTAAAGTTAAACACAGGCACAAATGCCTGGCTGTGCCTCTGTGACACACAACTTCTGAAATATTTATTGATGCTTAGGAAATGAAAAGCTCCTGGTATGGCAATGCTGGGCTGATACTGCAAAGACAGGCAGGATTCCTTGGGCAGAGCCCAGGGAGCAGGGGACTGAACCCTGCATTGGTTTGTGGATGTGTCACTTTGCTTGGGGAAGAGTAGGAATGACTGACACGATGACTCACTTTAGTATCTCTAAATCCCAGCCTACTCCCCAAAACAAGGAAGATCCTCAAACAATAATTTTTAATGGATATTTTTTAAACACCCATATCTCTGCACCATTAGAGCAGGTCGTTCAGCCTAACAGTGACCCTTCAGCCTGCTCACATGCCATCACATTTTCCACAGCAGCACCTCTCTTAGATTGTTCTGTCATCTTCTATTTTACTTAACATCGCTTAACCAGTATTTTTTGCTCCATAACACTCAAGATTGGAGCCCTGTCATGTTACTCATTTTTTGGTGTTTTGTTTTTGTTTCTTCTAAATCA
The DNA here is from genome assembly GCA_004027655.1 of Graphiurus murinus. Lineage (NCBI taxonomy): Eukaryota > Metazoa > Chordata > Mammalia > Rodentia > Gliridae > Graphiurus > Graphiurus murinus. The sequence goes on from PVLC010014318.1 coordinate 1,965, forward strand.
AATCAAGGTGAGTCACTGCACTTTGCCACCATTGGGGAGAAATCTGTTCTCAGCCATATTCCCCACCCCTCTCACCACTTTAGAATCTTGTTGAGTTTTACAGGGTTCAGGAACATGGAAGAGAGGCTTCTGGTCTCCAGCCCCTCACAGCTATGGTCAGCTCTGTGTCCCCCACCCCTAGCTGTCTGCTGTGCTCAGAAAGGAGCCAGAGCCCACAGCAGCCCCAGGTCCCCCAGCCTCCTGCACCACATCCCCAGGCTGGAAGCATCCACCCCAGGGCCAGTGGGATGGTCTTCAGAGAGGCCTTGGACACACAAGCAGCAGGTGATCCTACTTCCCCAGTCTCCACCCTGAAAGGGACCTGGAACTTCCCGGGCAGAGGCCATCCTGCCAGGAGAGATTGAGGAAACTGGAAAATCATATTTTCATTCTTTGGTATCTCCATGCAATAGCCAGTACAGCACAGAAATTAATTAAATCATCAACTCCATGTTGCTGCATCAGCTTTGAAATGTTCATTTTTTAGAATTTATTTATAGCTGTCTTGTTCCTCAAAGGAGTCCAGGCAGCTGTAAGAATAAACACAATAAAACAGAAAAAAAAAAAACACAAATTAAAAAAATCATGACCAGGAAAAACGTGCCGTAGAATAAAATGTCAATTATCACACATTTTCCAACTGCAGCATCTCCCTGAGGGGTGTAATGTGCCATCCTTGACTAAAACAGCCCCTCCTGTGCGAAGTTTCCATTTTATCTTGTTTGGGGTGGTTTGTCCCTGTGGTTGTGGTTTTGTTTTTGCTGTGACAGCTCTGCAGCTAACACCATCTTGCTGATGGCTTTGTACTTCTCGTGAATGATTATTCAGGGCAAATTCCCAGGAGATGGATTACAGGATCAGAAAGTCTGAACTTCTGTGCCGCTCTAGCTGTAAAGTATCAGATTGGTTTCTAAGTGAATTTTACCAATTCACAATCCAATTCCCAGCCTGTTCTTCAGCTGAGAGAGAGCCCCAAAAGGGCAGCTCCTGGACTGGGGCAAGGGGCCAAGGGTTCCTCCTCCAACCTGAGCCCTCCTTGTTGCTAATTTAAGGGGATGGGCCAGGGAGGGGCAGAAGAGAGCCCCCCCTCCCGCGCCTGAAGAAGCACCTTGGAATTGTTGGCCCTGGAGGGGAGGGGCAGGGCTACCTCATGTTTAGAGCTATATGGCTGGTGATGGTCAAGGGCCCAGGCTGTACAGGTGTCCTCCTTTTACCTTGTCCTCATCCTAGCCAGTGGTGGCTATTATATCCTATGTCCCAGATTTGGGACCCTTTACCTGTGGGTGTAACCAATAATACTTACACTGCTCCCAGCCAGAAACTATGAGAGAGGATCATGGCAGTGTGGTAGCTACCTGGAGACCCCTCAGCCTTCATCAGGAAGAATAGTTAAAGCACAGTCATATATGGCATTCTTAATTATAAAAAGCCTTATGATTGCTCGGTACAGTGGTGCACATCTGCAATCACCATATCCTCAAGAGGATGAGAAAGGTAGATCACAGCCTGGACAATTTAGCAAGACCCTTTCTCAAAATAAAAAATAGTAAAACTGCGTGCAGTGGCCCACACCTATAGTCCCAGTACTTGGGAGGCTGAGATAAGAGGATTGCAGGTTTTAAACAAGTCTCAGCAACTTAGTGAGATTCTGTTTTCAAAATTAAAAACATAAAATAGGGCTGAGAGTGTAGCTCGAAGGTACACTCTCGAAGGTACACTGAGCTGAATCCCCAGAATCACAAAAATAAATAAATGAGCTGGGGATATAGCTCAGTGGTAGAGCACCCCTGGGTTTAATCCCCAGTACCACAGGGGTTGGCGGGACCCTTATGGTCAGAGAGATGAACAGTGTGTCAAGGGCTCCATCCAGCAATGTATCCTCCATGAGACTGGGAGCTCCCCAGTAGCCAGGGCCTTGTCTCATCCATCAGATTAGGAATTACTCAAAGATGAGGATAATGTCTTTCCTCCTGGTTGGGAACTTGCTAGAAGCATGTTCTCTGTCTCCCCATCACATCGGGGGCTTCCTGGAACATAGTTTCTGTCTCCTTCCTCTCACTGGGAACCCTGTAAGGGCAGGGACCATGTATGTCCTTCCACCAGAAGGAGTTCTCTAAAGCTGGGGACCACATCTCCAGTATACATTCTGTATGTCTGAGCTGGCACAGGATTCCCACAGTTACTGGGCAGTCAGGCGGCCTCCTAGAATGGTGTTGGCCATTTGGACTTCAGACTTTTCCATTTGATAGACAGGGGCTGTGTGCACAGGCCCTTGGCCTCTGGCTCCTGACTACTGACTTCTGCTCTTTTTGCTTTAATTAGGCTAATTACAGAGTCAGACTCCTTTCTGGGCTTGCCTGGAAGAGGATAGGAGGAAGCAAAGTGAGATGGGAAGGTGACAGCTGGGATGGTCACCTCTTACTGCAGGGGCATTGCTCTCTGGACATTCAACCCTGGGCTCGGGGCTCTCTTGAGCATCTCACTCCCTGGGCCAAGGAGAAGAGACGGTGGAGCAGAGCTGAACTAGTCACTCATGAGGTTGACATTCAGGCAGCACATAGGGAGGGCTCAGTCTGTCACCTACATTATCTCCTCTGAGCTTGGCCTACAAACTAGTAAGTTCAAGTTTACAAAAATCAAGCAAGGAAACTGAGGCACGTGGAAGGTAAATGACCTGCCCATTTATACATAGGGCATAAATTAACAGGAACTCTGCTCTTCTGTGGCTTCAAGTCCGGCTAGGTTTGCTGTCTAGAGTCTCTGTGAAAGATCGGAGGCCACATTTCCACAGAATAAGGAGAGGGCCTCTGTTTTAGCTAACCGCTGACTCACCTGAACCTGGCCTCCAAGCCTTACCGCCAAGGAAGGCCTGAATGTAAACTCCCCTTAGTACTAATGCCTCTGTGTGAATGAGTTTGAAATCCTTCCCAAGAGCCACAGGAGACAAGGAAGGTCTCCACCTCATAGAAAGCATGGCTTGGGGAGATACAGGGATCCGTGGCAGATGGGAAGAGTAGCTGCTTGGGGCTTTTAGAAATGCAGGTTAATGGCCTCACAGTTGGCCCCGGGCAGCAAGCACTCCAGTCCTTTCCCCACCACTATACAGTAAGCCTTCCTTCACTCCATCCACATGGGGCAGAATAAGAACATTTAAGCCTTGCCGGATGTGGTGAAGCACGGCTATAATCCCAGTACTTGGGAGGCTGAGACAGGAGGATCCCATGTTCAAGGCCATGCAACTTACAACTTAGCAACTTAGCAAGGCTCTCAGCAACTTAATGAGTTCCTGTCTTAACTTAAATAATAATAATAATAATAATAATAATAATAATAATAATAATAATAATAATGAATAATAAATAGGGCTGGGCGGGCGGTGTAGCTCAGAGGTAGAATGCCCCTGAGTTCTCACACACACACACACACACACACACACACACACACACAAATTTAAACCTTGACATAAAGGTGTAAGTGTTAGAGAAAGGGGTGTGGGTACAAGAGAAACAGGATAAGAAGATAGAGGTGCCACTGGACTGGAGTTCTCCCCCTCCCAGCACCATCACCCCCATCCTGGGCATCTACATGTTCTGCTGTCTCATTCCTCCCCCTAAACTCACCTGTGCTTCCTCCACAGTTTTCATGAACACGGCCATCCCCATCGCAGCTGTCCTCATTGTGAGTGGATCTCTCCATCTCCTGGGGGTGGGAGGTGGGGGAGGACATCTGTGGTGAGAGCTGTCCAGGTTCAGCCTCTCTGCACAAGGATCGCAAAGATGTGCTCAGCAGCAGGACTGAAACATGGGGGATGGAGCCTCCCCCCTACACACAGACAGGCCTCTGCCCTCGGGGCCTACAAGACTTGAGGCTTAGGATTTAGAGAAGTTAAGCTTGCCTTTAAAAATAGCTATCAGTTTTTAATTATAAAAATAAAACATGTTTGTTGTGGAAATGGTGGGAAGTTCAGCAAGGAAAGCACCAGGAGAATTAAAATCCCCCATGGCCCCACTCATAACATCTTTAGGGTGTTTCTTTCCAGTCTTTTTTTACGGCATATGATATGTCATTTCTACAAAAATAGGATTGTGCTGCACATGCAGTTGGGTAACCTGCTTTTTGGAATTTAAGAACATACCACTCCCAGCTCCCCATGTCATGGAATATCACAGTGGTGGTTTTCTAAAGCAAGTTCAACAAAAGCCATGTGTGAGCTCAGCAGTGGGGGCAGGCAGTATGCCCTACAGAAAGCCCTGCACCCCAAGACACAGCCTCCCAGCCCAGCTGCCATGATGGCTGCCATTCTTTAAAAAGATGTATTTATTTCCCCTGGGGCCAATGTCCCTGAGCTGTGTTGCATTTGCAGTCTGTCAGGCAGTCTTGGGAATTCACTTCCAACGTGATTTATTGGGCTGGCTCCTGGCCTGGCTTTTGGGATCTGTGGGTAACAGTGGCTGCTAAGGCAGCCAGGTAGCCGGTGTAGGCACAGTGAGGAGGTGGCTTTGCAGTGACTGTTTTTGCATTTTTTTTCCCCTACTGAGGACTAAGAAAATGAGCACTAGACTATATTGTCTAAGGAGAAGACAGCGCTCACATAACCCCAGGGCTCCTCCATGTTCATTTGTGGCAAAGAGGGACAGGAGTGGGAAGCAGCAGCCCCTGTCCTCCAGCATGAAGTCCTGAACTTACTGGGGACAAGCCCAGAAGAGGACTGTGAGGATGATGAATGTCTCTAACTGAAAGGTCCCCTAGATGCCCCCTCCATGCCAGGCTCTGAGTCTCCTTCCTGGACTGGGTGTTTCCAGTGTGGGAGGGGCCCTGGCCCTGAGCCAATTGGGCCTCACTTGCACTTCTATCCACAGACCTTTGTGGGCCACGTCAGCTTCTTCAAAGAGTCTGACTTCTCGCCCTCGGTGGCCTTTGCTTCCCTCTCCCTCTTCCACATCCTGGTCACACCACTGTTCCTGCTGTCCAGTGTGGTCCGCTCCACCGTCAAAGCCCTAGTGAGGTGAGAGAAGGGTCCGGGCAAGGGCACTGGACAGGCAGCTCACATGCCTGCATGGGTACTTGGTCTAGCAATAGCTGGAACCACAGCTCTTTGTCCCAGAACACACCTCCACACTGATCTGGGCCTCCCCGAAGCTAGTCAGAGGGACGTGGACCGTGTGAGGTTTCCCAGCATGCCATCCCTGGGGAAGGACTTTCTCGCATACCTCCAAGGAAAGGAGATTCACTGTCACCTCCAAGATAACTTTGCAAAAAGAAAAAAATAATGAGCTAAAATTGGCATCCTCCTAAATTCTACACACTGGTCCTAGTTCCAGCCTCCACAGCTACCCAGAAGGAGCACCACCCAACCCCACACTGCAGTACCTGTGTTAGCAGAAGGTAGCCACTGAAAATTTGACTTCCCCAGGCTAGGCACCCTCTTCTTTTCTGGTCCTTCACATCCCTGTCAGTGTCGCAGCTGCCCCCAACACCTGCCCTCAACCCCTGGTTGGCCCACAGCTCTGGGCTCCAGAACCCAGCAGTGATGCTGCCAGTCTGCCAGATGCATCCCCCTCTTGGGAATGAAAGCCTGAAGGTAGAGGCTGAGGCTCTCCTGAGAAACGCCATACCTGGGGTGTGGAGGTCTCCTCAGGCCTCTGAAACAACTCCTTGCAGGCAAGAAACTGTCCTGCCTCTGGGAGAGTTGGCCAGGTCCTTACCCATCACCAGTGGGACCAGACATAGCAAATGTCCTCTATCTCTTCAGCCTCAAGGAAGGCAACACCCTCAACTCATGGGACGTGGCAGGTCCTGGAGGGCTGGCAGGAGGGGGTAGATGTTGAAATGAATTGCTGATGGAGGAGGCAGCTTGCACAAGGAAGCTCTAGCAGGGATTCAAAGATGGAAGGGGAGATACCTCTGAAATTATGTCAAAAAGTCACTGGCTAAAAAGGAATGAGCTCCTGGAACTCCCAGGGTCATCTGTCCTGCCTCCATTTATTGGCCTGGTATTGGGATTTCTAATGACCATCCCTTCTACCCACCACCCCCACTTCAGCCCTCTGATTCTGTGCAGAAACGACAGGTGCAAAGATGCTGCACCTGGTAGAAATCCATGCTGCTGATCCTGAAGCTCCACATTTTCACATACTCGGAACCCACTGTTTCCAGAAGCAGAACACCAGGGTAGGATACAAGGCCTTTTTAGTGAAGGACCTCAAGAGATGAGCGCCAGCTCCTCCCCAGGCCCCAATTCTTGGGAGAGGCTGAAGCTAGGTGCTTGGGAGGAGCAGGCTAAGGTGGCCACTAGCCCCTCCGAGCAACGGGAGGGCCCCCATCCGCAGCTCCTTTGCAACCCCAGGCTGTTCTTGCCTTGAGGGTTGGGAGAGCTTATCAGGCTCCAGGCTTGTTGAACATTTAGCAAATGGGAGGGAAGGAGATATGAGCAATTCTCAAGCTTCCCTAGACAGCTTCCACACCCCTGGGGAAGGGAGAAAATGAACTGAAATGGGAAAGCTTCTGGAGCCTGCTCCATATCCACAGGGAAATTCTTTTCTTTTCTTTTTTGTGTGGTCCTGGGGATTGAATCCAGAGGCATCCTACCTCCAAGCTACACCCCAGCCCTTCATTTATTTATTTATTTATTATTTATTTTGTAGTACTGGGTATTGAACCCAGGGACATTCTACCTCCAAGCTACACCCGAGCCCTATCTATCTATCTATCTATCTATCTATCTATCTATCTATATTTTTTTCCTTTATTTTGAAACAGGTTCTCACTAAGTTTCAGACCTCACTAAGTAGCTGAGGCTGGCTGCAAACCTGCAATCCTCCTGTCTCAGTCTCCCAAGTACTAGGATTACAAGTGTGCACCACCATGCCTGGCTTCTATTTTCATTTTGAAACAGGGTCTCACTAGGTTGATGAGAGTCTCACTACTTGCTGAGAATGTCCTGGAACCTGTGATCTCCCTGTCTCAGCCTCCCAACTACTGGGATTACAAGCATGGGCTACCCCACCCAGCTCCACAGGGAAATTCTTAGGGCAGGGGGCAAAGAATAGCCTTCTCCTCCACACCTCTAGCAGCTTATTACAGGAATTCACAAAAATATTACCTACTGTTAATAATCAGCCCTTATCTTAACTTTAACACTCACTAACTCTGACAATAACTAATAATGCCCAACACCAACCACCCTCAGCCTAATACTCCAGACTAACCTTGAATGTTAAACTAACCCTAAAACTAACCAATCCAACTCTTATCCAGACCCCAGCTTACTTCAGCTAGCTGGTAGACCCTGAAAAGCCCTAGTAACATCCATTGCCCTCCCCAATGGTCTGTCCTCCTCTCCTGTGAGCTTTGTGAGGGCCATCCTAAGGACCCAGAACCTTCCCAGAGCTGCTCTCTCAGGCCACATCCTCCTCCCTCTCCCCTCCTCTGCCCCTGGCAGGGGTGAGGGGTGGCTTTGTGCTTCCTCTGCAGTGTGCAGAAGCTGAGCGAGTTCCTGTCCAGTGCAGAGATTCGTGAGGAACAGTTTGCTCCCCGTGAACCTGCACCCCAAGGTCAAGCCAGCAAGTACCAGGCGGTGGTGAGTGCCCAACCTGTTCTCTGAGGTCTAAAGCTTATGCCTAGTCACACTGTTCCTCCGCCTTTCCTCCCAGCCCAGGGGGCCTCACCTCCTAACCACTCCCAGCCCCTCAAGGTTGTGAACCGGAAGCGTCCAGCCCGGGAGGACGGCCGGGACCTCATGGGCCCACTACAGAGTCTGGCTCCCAGTGCAGACGGGGATGCCGACAACTACTGTGTCCAGGTGAGCCCCAGACCCTGTGCACCTGTGCCCAGCCACCTAGCACCACCTCCCAGCAGGGAACTCGGCACCTAGAAGGCCAGAGACCCAGGTTCTCTGTGCTGGGTTCTTTGCACAGAGGTCACCCTGAAGCCAGGGGCAGTGCTTCCATCTCTACCCAGTGGGGGCTCCCCACCTTCCTCTCAGGAGGCTGCCTCAGACAGGGGTAGCATGAGATGCTGATCCTCCCAAAAGGGATCCAGGGGCTAGAATTAGTGCCTTTTGGGGGAGGGAGGCAAGCAACTATTGACACTGAGAACCCCATCGCTTCTCTGTCCTCTTCTGCATGGTGGGGTATGGCCAATGAAGATTATTGGAGGCTTCTTCACCTGGACCCCTGATGGAATCCCCACACTGTCCAACATCACCATCCGTATCCCCCGAGGTACGGCCCCCTCCCCTTCCAAATGTGACCAGGTCCCGGATGGAGAAAAAAAAGCCACACCAGTTTTGCTGAGTACCTGCCCTCTGCTCACTTCTGGTGGGCGCTCTGGACTCTGAACACTAGAGAGAGGCGAGCCTGTCCTCAAGGCATCTATGGGCCATCCACAAGTGCAGCAGTGAGGACCCAGTAAGATAGCAGAACCTTATGTCAGCTGTCTTTGCGGGCAGTATAAGTGATTCTTCACAAAAAGATAAAAATTGAGTAGCCAAGGAAGGCAGGTAGAAGAGCTGGGCTTTCTGAGAATGAGCAAGATCCCTTGGCCTTGGAGGCCGGGAGGACATTCTGGCAGAGGTATCGCCATGAGCAAATGGAGGTGGGTAGGTGGGACCCACGGTGGCACTTGTTGGGACCACCATGAGCCAGCTCACACTGAAGAGCACTGGAAAGGAGGATCCGGGGATGTGGAGTGGGGGATCTGAGTAGAGGAAGGACCCAGGAAGCCAGAAGATGATGTTGATTTCCAGAAGGAAAGACTCAGAGTTGGAGAGGATTTCTTAGGGATTTGAAAGAAAACAAGGCCCCAGGGTTTGGTGCATCTGTCTGTATTTCTGAGTGATGGTTGTTCAGACTCCCCAGTGAGTCTTCCTTTTGCCATCTTTCTTCCCTGCAGGCCAGCTGACCATGATCGTGGGGCAGGTGGGCTGCGGCAAGTCCTCGCTCCTCCTGGCCACACTGGGGGAGATGCAGAAGATCTCAGGGGCCGTCTTCTGGAATAGGTAATAAATGCATCCTTGGGGCTCAGTTAGTGGGGAGTCCTCCTTTCAACCATCCTCCATGGGAGATGTATGATGCATTGAGTGCCCACTGAGCATTCAGTGAGTACTCAATAAATGCTACTAATTGTTATTCTCACCCTCATTAGTATTTACCCATCCTTACTGAGTGCTAGGTTCTTTGCTAAGTCCTTTTCATGTATTATCTCGCTTCATCCTTATGATAACTAGCAAGGTAATTACTGTTACTAATTCTTGTTTTATAGATGAGGGTTAAGCTATTTGCCCTCTTTCATACAGCTGCTAAGTGGCAGAGATGGAATGCAAACTCAGTTCTGTTTGACTCTAAATCCCACGTGCATTATCTCCCAGAGTGGGAACTTGCAATGCTAACATGGGTTTCCGGCTTGGTCATCGACAAAGCTGACACAAGACCATTCAATGGGTGTGTTGAGAATCCAGGGATAAACTCAGGCAAGTGGTGGTTTCTGGGCAAAGATCGCTGTCTTAATTAAACAGCCAGAACCCCAGGCTGATTCAATCATGAATCTATTATTTATACCCACCTACTTCCAAAAAGCACTTGAAACTAGTTGATAAAAGATGCATGTAAAGTGGAACCTTTCTCAATGGTAAAAAAAAAAAAAAAAAAGAAGAAGATCTGGGAACTGGAGAGGATATAAAAAGGTGCTCAGAACCCAGGCAGAGGATAGCTGCTGCAGTCAATACAAAGCCTGACCCTGGCCCTCCCATAGCCAAGGGAAAGGGGTGTCAGTTAGGGTTTGTAGCTGTATATTCAGGAATAAAGGTTGCAGTCGTTTCAGCAAAAGGGCAAGCTTTCCCTACCAATCATTTTTAGGGGAAATTATCATTCAAGATGTCAGGTTTTCATAGCATGAGTGCAGAACTGACCTGAGAGAACTTGGACCTGATGTCTGAATACAGCTGCTTTTCTAAACCATCCCTGAATTGTGCACCCAGCAATAGCAAATTTCTCTCCTCAGTGTGGCTAGCAGAGGAGTCCTTGGGGTTTCCAATGACCTCAGTCAATCTCTTGGACCTTGAGGGTACAGGATTTCAGCCTCCATCCTCCATCTTATTGGGGGAGGTTCTTCAACACAATCTGATTGAGAGTTTCCAGGCATTGGATTTAAGGTCACTTGCCAGTTCCAGGAACTGTGCAAGGTACTTTATTGCCTCAGTCAGTCTTCACCAAACCCTGTGAGGCAGGTACAATTATTATCTCCATTTAACAGAAGAGGAAACTGAAGTGAAGCAAGTTGCCCAAGGCCACCTGGCTCTTAAATGGCAGAAGTAAAATTTGCAACTAGGTGCTCAGGTGCATGGACTTTCTATCATGCACATCAAAGGGTACAAGAGCATCATGCCTGACTGTCCAAAGGCCAGCAGCCTCTATGGCTGTGATACCACACACACACATGTGCATGCACGTGAACACACCCACACACACACACACACACACACACACACACACCTGTCTCCTCAGCAGAGCCACTGCATGGGATTGAGGCCTCTCACCTCACCAACACCTCCTCTCCCCAAGGGGCAGCCTAGACCCAGATCCTGGCTCTATTCCAGGAGGGAGGAGGGAGGCTACAATGCAATGATTCTCATTTCTCCAGACTCCATCTTGTTCCCCACAGGCAGCTCCATCTCAAGCAGAGTGAGGCCCATCAGGTTAGTTATACGAAGTTATACAAACTTGTTCTGAACTCAATTCATGCTCCAGCTTCTGTACATCAATGTATTCACTCACTCAACATTTATTGAGTACCCACTCTGTGCCAGGCCCTGTGCATGGCAACAGGAATGCAAAGATGGGTAAGACACAACCTCTGTTTTAAGGGAGAGGAAAAGAGATGAACTTGGTGCTTGAGCCTAAATGAACATCAATGAACTATGCAGTCAAGGAAGGAGAGCTGTGTGTGATGTCATGTGTGAGCCTTAGGGAGCAGTGTGGCTTCATCTGAAGGGAAAGGCAGGGTGGCAGAGGAAGGTGTTCCAGGCAGGGGTAAGAACATGGGCAAAGCCTTGCTGGTATTGAAGAAAGGGGTTCTGTGCATCCTGAGTCGTGAGGATGGGGAGTGCAGTGGTGAGAGAGAATTGAAGAAGTTACCAGGTCTGGGATATGAGCTTTAGCACAAAGGATATAGAAGAATCATTCTGCTGATAAAGGATGAGAGATGAGAGAGGGAGACTGCAGGAAGGAAGACCAGCTGGGAGCTTGCTACAGTGGCTGAGAGAAGTCTGAGCAGACAGTACTTAGTTGGCTTCTTCTGCGGTTTGTCCCACAAAATCCTGTGTCCCACACAGCGCTATTCCAAGCCACCTATCCTTGACAATGAGTTGAGGATGGGCCTGCATGTCAGGTGGCCCTTACTCCTGGTGGAATATGCAGGCCTCAAACATTGGGCCTCAGCTTCACAGGCAGATGATTTGCTTGCAAAGTGAACAGAGGGAAAAATAGCTTCTGGCCTGGCAGCCCCTCCCAGGAGTCTGCCCGTCTGCAGCCAGAAGGGAGGTTGATGCCAAGCCGATGTTTTTCATCCATACCAGGGCCAGGCTCTGGTGACCAGGCAGCCAGAAGGAGGTTCCAGGAGGCACAAGGCAGGAAGTTAGAGGATTAGGAGGTGCAGCGTGTAGAATGCTCTGGGGAGATGGGCATGGTTTGTTGGCACAACTCTTCACTTATTCCTCCAAGGACCAAATGAGCTAAGTATGGCTGAGCAGAGCAGAGCAGAGCAAAGGCTCTGAAGCCCAGCTACCTAGATTCACATTTGGTTTCTGTGCTTTGGAAAATTCCATAAGCTTCCACCAGTTTCCCCTTTTTACCCATGCAATTGATGTGAGGATTAACCTGGCATGTAGCAAGTGCCCTATGAATATTATTATAAACATTACTATTCAACAGTGTAGCTCTTTGCCAAGAACAAAATTCCCCTACTACTCTAATTGTATTCATGCTTGTCTCCCAGGAGAGATGGTGGTGAGCTCCCTGGAGACAGGGACCATATCTTATTTGTCTCTCTGTACCTACAGTGCCTTTGTGAAAATAATTCACTTGCTAAATGAATGGACCAGGAACAACTTGTGACCTTCACAACTGTCATAAATATTTTGTGATGTGTCTCTCTCCCAAATGCCTTTTCCCAAGCTGTTCCCTAACCCAAAAGTCCAAACTTCTCCATCAACAATTGAAATGAGCGAGTCCTCTTGGAGCCTCACACTGCATTGTGATTACTTGATCTGCATCCCCAATGACACTGGACTCCTTGGAGTTCCATGTTGTACCCCAGATGCCCAGTGCAGGATATATAGTTTGTGAACGTCTCTGTGTTTGCTACAGAGGAAAGGATCTGGCCCATGGCCTGTGTGGACAGGAGCTTGCAGACAGAGCCCAGGATGGGCACAGGAATCTATCAGCTAAGGTCCTGCAGACCAAGCTAGAGCACTACCTCAGCAGCCCTGAACAGACCCTGTGTGTCAGCAGCCTGGCTCCTGGTCTCAGATCCCTGTAGCTCCCAAGCATTCACTTTAATAAGAGTCACCAACCCCTGTCTGGCTCTTTGCTTCAATAAAACCATCAACCTGGGAATTTTCAAACTCCCTCTGTAATCTTTTAAGATGAAAACATTTTATTAAAAAATCAATATTGGTAGATACATACACTCTGGTGGAATTCTTTCCCAGGAAATAGAGAATAGGGCCAGAAAAAGTCCTTAAGGAGCCAGCAAGAAGCAGGGCCTCGAGAAGAGCATTGGAGTGGGGAAGAGGTTCTCACCCCTTAGAAAGAAATGCTAATTCCAGTCTCTGGGAGTCCCAGCTGCCCCTGCCCACCACCTGCTGAGGCTTCTACCTGTGCCCACTCAGGGGATCTGGGCCTTCCTTGCCCTGGGCCTGCCTCAGCCCTGCTGTCTTGTGGTGGTTGGTGTGAAGGCTGCCTGCCAAGATCCCTGATTCCCTAAGAGGTGAGAAAAAGACTCCTCTCAGGCTGCCTGTGGTCTGATCTGCCCTACAGTTCCTGGAGCCCTAGGGGAGTTGGGAACAGGGGCTCATGTGACCCTGGGTTTCCTGGAGGAAGCAGGCGTGGCCAGAGATGTGGTTGTAGTCCTGATTATCCACTCACTAGCTCTGTGACCTTGGACAGCTTACTTTACCTCTCTGAGACTCTGTTTCTTTATTTGAGAAATGGGGGGGGGGGGGACTGTCTTTCTCTCTGGGAGACTTTGCCTTGGGACCCAATGGCAACAGTTGGACAGGGCACTGGGGATGAAGAGGAAAGACAGCGACAGGCCTGCCTGGCAGGACGAATGGACTGTGAAGACCTGTAAGGCCCAACCTACTCTTCCAACCTTAGTGTCCACTTCTTCCCTTTTTGTCTATTGCTAGGGTTTCAAATGAGTGTTGGAGACATTCCATTCCCCTCTGGCTACACTTTGCGGACCAAGCATGGGGCTGAAAGGACTATTTCCCATAGTTTTCCAATTCCATACCTTCCCTCCAGCCAGCTATAGGCTGCATTTCTAGTACATTCTTTCTGTCTTCATGAGGTTTGCGCCTTCACCTCCACTTGGTAGATAAGGAAATGGAGACTGCTCTAAGAAAGATTTCACAGCTAGTGAGCAGAACAGGAAAGCCTCCGGATTCAAACTCTAGAGCCATGTTCTTCCCACATCTCCCCCCTCCTGTCTCCATAAGCTGAGTCCTCCTCCACCTCACGGTTCCCTCCCTCCACCACAGCAATCCCTCCCACCCATCAGGGTTCAGCTCTACTCTGGCTTCTACAATACTTTCCTCTCTTTCTTAGATTTCTTTTAAAAATTGCATTTTTCCCTCTGATTCTATAAGGATGCACATTAAATTAGAAAAGATGTGTAAGAGCCAGGTGCAGTGGTTCATGCCTGTAATCCTAGTACTTGGGAGGCTGAGACGGTAGGATCATGGGTTCAAGACCAGTCTTGGCAACTTAGCAAGATTCTCAACATCCTAGTGAGACCCTGTTTCAAAATAAAAAATAGGGCTGAGAGTGTCGCTTGGAGGTAGAACGCCCCTGGGTTCAATCCCCAGCACCAAAAAAAAAAAAAAGAAAGAAAAGAAAAGATGAATGAGAAAAGAAAAGAAAACCCACTTAATATCCCATTGCCTGGAAGTTTTCCATCTTTTCTCTATGCATTCCCATGTGTGTCCTTTTCCCCCAAATTTCTCCAATACAGTTTGTTGTTTTGTCTTTACTCTTGGCCCTTAGAGCTGCCTGATTTGTGTTCCTGTCTGATTCGCCTACCAAACTGTGAGCCCCTGGAGGGCAGGCACTGGGCCCTGATTTGACTATGCACACACTTGACTGGCTTCTAGTTGGTGTCAGGGAAGAATGTGGGAGCCCCAATGTGCAGTCAGAGGAGGAATCGAATACCCAGCACTCATTTAAGGCCCCAGCAGTCAGTGGGAGAAAGTGCCTGGCAGATGTACCATTCTTTACTTTTCAGATTAAAAGAGATACATGCAAAGCCTTAGGGAGGTTCGTTCATTCTATGAGGCTCAGGGCCACACTAGAACGGGGAGATGAACTGGATTTCAGACTCTAGCTTCCCCCCTTCCTGCGCTCTGTCTCATTAGTCCTGCTCTGCAAACCTGAGCCTCAGAGTCCTTACCTGGCAAGCAGGGACAGGACGCATAGGGCTGTTGTAGGTGGGGTGGTAAGTGCCAACAATGCATGGAGGAGTGACTGCCAGCCCTGCCCTTCCTGCTTCCCAAATGATTAATGCCCATTAACAACCTCAATGTCTTATGCATCTGTTATGCACTAAGCACCATGGGGGCTGAAAAAGGATGCTCTTTCTGCCTTAAAATCCCACTGGGGATGAAAAGCTTGCATAGGAGCTGATGGTAGAGTATGGTAGTCCATTACGAGGGCTAATTGAGCCTCCCGGACAATGCTCTACACTGAATTAGGGCTGGGCACGCTGGTGCTGGGGTCTGTAGGGAGGCCACAGGTGCACTGGCAGCAACCTTTGCTGCTCTGGAAGCAGTCAAGGCAGGAGGAGTCCAGAGATAAGTGTATCTGTTGTCAGCTTTGGTTTTTCTTTTTTATCTGTCTCATGTTAGCAGCTTGTCTGTAAATTGTAAATTACAGCAATCTGGTAATGAGAGAATGTGAAGTTAGGTTGATGGAGGGAATGAAATGAGATCAGAGAACGGGAACAGAGAGGACTGGTGATTACATGGGCAGCCAGGTCTCCTTTCAGAGGCTCATCAGGCTGCTTTCCATCCCTGTGTCTGCCCCTCCTGGTTTTCCTGATGAGAAGGAATTTATCAAAGCTATGGTGTGGGAAATCACTATCAAGTAATGTAGTATGAACATTTAAAGCGTGATGCTTGGGAATCAGATCTGTTTTCTTGCTGCCTGTCTGACTTTGGGCAAACTACTTAGCTTCTATGAGCTTCACTTTCTTTATCTGCAAAGTGGGAACGTTATTACAATAAACCTTCATATGGTTATTTTGTACATTTAAAGAGATTAGTGCTATATGGTTCTTATCATAGTGCTTATAAAAGTTGAATAAATGTTAAATGTTTTTAGTATTGCTAAAGTAAGATCTGTATGAAAACAGAGCAGGTTGGTAGGGGGGCTGCTTCTGGAAGGTTGAGAGTGTTGGGCTGGACTAGGGGGAAAAGCCCTGGTAAAGGTGGCATAAAATTCAGGTCACTTCACTCATTGTTTTTCAAAATCATTTTTACTGTAATTCATAGTATAGAATGCACTTTATATTACAGTCTATTATATTCATTTGTTGGCAGATAAGAGAAAATTGCCAAAAAAAAAAAAATACAGACCTTAACCACATGCAGTATACACTGATACCTTCTATTTTAAAAAAGGCAATTGTAGCCAGGTGTAGCGGCTCATGCCTGTAATCCCAGTACTTAGGAGGCTGAGACAGGAAGATAGCAGGTTTAAGGCCAGCCTCAGCAACTTAGCAAGGCCCTCTGCAACTTAGACCCTGTTTCAAAATTTTTAAAAAAATGGGGGTGTAGCTCAGAAGTAAAATGCCCCTGGGTTCAATCCCCAGTGGTGTGTGTGTGTGTGTGTGTGTGTGTGTGTGTGTGTGTGTGTGTGTGTTTATTTCTAATCCAATTATTGGGTCCCCACTCACAGTTTGAGAAACACTGTGAAAGGACCCTGCTCTCCCTGAGCATTGGCTTTCCCCACCATGCAACCATTTTGGGGTGCAGCCAGCCTCCACTGCTCTCAGTCTGTGCCAGGAGCTCTGATAGATCCTGTGCCCTCTGGAGGGTGCCCATCCAGGCACTGTGAGAGTAGCTTCTGCCAGGCAGGGTGGCACATGTCTGCAATCCCAGCTACTCGGGAGGTTGAGGCTAGAGGATTCAGGTTCAAAGCCAGTCCTCAGCAAAATAAAAAGATAAAAAGGGCTGGAAGTATGACTCAGTGGTATAGCACCCCTAAGTTCAATCCCTAGTTACCTACCTACTCCCAAAAGAAAGAAAGCCCTTTCTCAAGATCCTGAGAAGGATGGGAGGGCAAGAGGGGGATCACCTCTCCCCAAAGACTCAGCATGGTGGAAAGGCAGTGGGATAGGAGGTAGCCAGTGGTATTGATCTTTCTGTTTGTGCCCCAGCAGCCTGCCTGACGGCGAGACGGGAGAGGATCCCAGGTACAGTCTTTCTGGGACTGGGTGGGAAGTGGGTCCCAACAAAGAGTAGCATCTTGGTGGGAGTGAGGGGCCTGTGAGTGAAGGACGCTACATATGAATCCAAGGCTGTGCAGCCCGTATGCTGTCAGAAGCATGAGGCTAAGCCAGCTCTTCTCAACAAGGGCAAAATTTGGTATTGGAGCGGGGAGGGAGAAAACACTTAGGCATTACAATGCTTTGTGCCCATCCAAAAGGCCGTTGTATAGTACATAAACAGGTATCAGTATGTCTGTAGTATTAAAATTTCTTAAGTAGAGTAGAGTCAGAAAGCAGATTAGTGGTTGCCAGGGCTGTGAGGAGAGAGAGGAAAGGGACAATGACTGATAATGGGTACCAGGTTTCTTTTGGAGGTGATGAATACGTTCTGGAACTCGATAGAGTATTATTGGTTGAACAACCTTGTGAATATACTATAACCACCAAACTGTTTTTTTTTAAAAATGTGGTGGTGGTGGTGGTGGTGATGGAGAACAAATAGAAAAATATGTCAGAAAATGCTCTGGGTGATACTGGGAGGAAACGTTGAGAAACATGTCTTTGAAAGGAGAGGGGGTGTCCCTCAGGTCAGAGAGAAAATTTGCCTTGTTGCTTTATGTTCACCACAAGTATAAAACTTCCAAGTAAAAGAGATTATTGAGATTTCAAGACCCGCAGAAACTCCCCCCACCCCAATAACACAAGAGAGACCCTGCAGGTGGTGACATGGGGGCACGGAAGGCTGGCTCCATTGTGTAATAGTTTTAAGCCTCCACCCTTCACTCTCCAACTCCAAAGAGAATTCACTTCTCTGTCCTTTCTGCCACCTTGTCCCCAATGTGATGACAGGCCCAGCCTCTCAAGTCATAGTGACCATATTTCTTAAGCCCAAAATCAATCATGTCATGTGACAAGTACATGTGCATACGAGAACAGCGTGACAGAGAATTTGGCACTGGGGCAGGTCGGGGCTGCCCAGAGCACATGAGCACCACAGCTGATGTGTCTTCTTGGCAGCTCCCACAGATTCCACGCTTATCTCCTGACAGGGCCACATGGGGCTGCAGGTCATGCCTGGAGCCCTTCCTTAACCGAGGGGCTGTAAATGTCCCTACAAAGTGCAGGGGTTGGTGTCAGCCTCCCCAGAGTGCCCCTGGCCCAGGTATGGGTGCAGCCTGGCAGCCTGAGACCTTGGCCTGCTTATTCGCTCCCAGATGCAGAGGCCAGGTCTGCAGGGGCCATGTCTTGGGCCTCATACT
This sequence comes from Graphiurus murinus, assembly GCA_004027655.1. Classification (NCBI taxonomy): domain Eukaryota; kingdom Metazoa; phylum Chordata; class Mammalia; order Rodentia; family Gliridae; genus Graphiurus; species Graphiurus murinus. Next base: position 19,964 of record PVLC010014318.1, read on the forward strand.
CCTCTGACTGGGGCAGTTTTCCCCAAGAGTGTACACAATGGTGCTTTCCCCCACCCTCCCTCTTAAATGAACCAGGTCCCCAGGGTCTCCTCCACGTCCATGTGGGCAGGCATTGGAGGCTCCCCCAAAATAGCCAGACCCTATATCTCACTTGTAGCTACAGATTTGGTCCCAGGGGTGCTCAGGGGCACTCACATGGGGTTCAAAGGAGTTCAAAATCTTGATGGAGGACCTGAGGCGTGTCTTTCCTCCTCCGCAGCAGTCCAGAGCGGGAGACCATGACAGACACAGACGTCAGGTACCAGGTGTGGGAACCCTTGCCCCCCAGGGCAGGCTCCCTCAGAGGCTGCAGGCCTGGGGGAGTGACGGCGCCCTGGAGGGCAGCTCCAGTCCCAGCGCAGCTGCTGGGAGAGACCAGAGAGGCTCTGGGTCCCCTCGGGGTGCAGGAGCTGTGGCTGCCTGTGCAGCAGGCTACTCTCTCACACCAGATCTCTAGGGTGGGTGTAGGAAGGGGAGATCTTGAGAACTAAATTACACTAATGATTTCCTGGGTTCTGCCTAGAAAAAAACAAGCTCTTCCATTTGGAGTCCAGCGGTTCAGGACTCCTGAAGGAGGGAGGAAGTCAGGGGTGGGATGATTTCTTGGTTTGACCTCATGGTGGGCTCCTCCCTGGCTCCGGGTAGGGACCCAGGAAGGAGAACAGACTGCAGGGCAGAAGCAGGCATAGTGCAGGCAGGGAGGGTCATGTCCTGTGTCTCAATCAGCTGAGGTATGGACCACCCAAACCTGCCTTGGGTCCTGGAGGAGGGAGAGGCGCCAGAAGTCACGTCCTGCAAATTTCTGCCCACCACCCCCTTACCCCTGTCAATATCGTCAGCTTCACAACTGCTCTGAGAATGAGCCCCTGAGAAGCCCCTCCTCCCTACTCCATACCCCACTTTTTCCAGGAAGAGAGGCCCGGTGGCCTATGCTTCTCAGAAACCATGGCTACTAAATGCTACTGTGGAGGAGAATATCACCTTCGAGAGTCCCTTCAACAAACAACGGTAAAGCTTGCAGGAAGGAGGAGGTGGGGGCGGGGGGAGAATTGGTCCCTGGCAGCATTGCCAGCCAGCCCCAGGCCCCAGGCTGCAGGAGCTGCCCTACATCGATCACCCACACCTGCCCATCCTGCTCTCCTGATTGCTAACCTGGAGTCTGGCCAGCTACATATGGTCCATCCGGATTAGATCCAGATGGACCAGGGTGTGGACAGTCCAGCCCCTGGGACTAAGAGGAGGAGAGAATTGCTGACTAATTTCCTGGCAGGTGGGAAGCTGGCCCCACCCTGCCTTATTCTCCGTGCTCACAGTTGCCCACCTGCAGCTCCCAGGCTCCCGAGCTACTATCCCTTCAATAATAATAGTGATGGTGGAAATCCTTTAGGTTCTTGCTGGGTGCCAAGTTCTTCGTAAGTGTGATTGTCCCTGACAAACCACCTCAGGAGGCAAGTGCTCTTGTTGTCCCCATTTTACAGATGAGGAATCCAAGGCTGCAAAAAGTTAGTTACCACCCAGCTAGTAAGTGACTAAAATGGGTCTGAAATCCAGAGCTGCCTAACAACCAGTTTGTTTCCAAGGCACTCCGATGCCTCCATGAATCCCGGCTGGCACCTGCCCAGATTAAGGGATGTCCAGGAAAGAAAGAGAAGAGCAGGCTAAGCAAATATTTGACCACCCATCATCATTACCGCCTAATCCACCCAGCAGTGATTTTTCCCATGCAGTGCCCTGAGCATGGGCTCTGGCTGCAACCTTTCCCACTGCTTGGGGACTATGGGCCCCCTCTTCTCACTTACTCGGCATATCTGCTTCCATCCAATTTCATCTATCAAATATTTAACCTGCCCCAAGGCTGCGGGATGTGCTGGCCTCAGCTCTTTTCAAGCTCACCCGGTGTTTGCTTGCACCCAAGTGGGAGGCCTGTTAAAGCCATTGTCCCCTGCCCCCTCCACACGGGCACAGCCACCCAGAGACTAACAACCCTGTCAAGTGCTGAGGCCCAGCTCTGGCCAGGCCAATCAGCATCCCCGCCCCCTTCTCCAGGTACAAGATGGTCATCGAAGCGTGTTCCCTGCAGCCAGACATTGACATCCTGCCTCATGGAGACCAGACCCAGATTGGGGAACGGGTTAGTAGCACTTTCTCCTGCTCTGCACCCATAGCCCTCACTGTGCCCTGAGTTCCTTCTCAGAAAGAGCAGGTAACTAAGAAATAGAGGGTGAAGGCTGATGAGTTACCCACGGAGTCAGGTGGAACATGGTTTCTTTGATGATGGTTGATGGGCAAGGTCAGCTTAGTGCCTACCCAACCTGGGCATGACTTGACTCTCCTTCATTCATGTCCCAAGTATAATCTGAGTGCCCACGTGGCACTGCTCTGCCCAGGGTTGTGTTCTTCCTGTTCATTCTGCAGTTGGGTCCCTCCATAGCCTTAGACAAATAGGATTCTCTCAAGCCCTTCTTCTGGTGTATGATTTAAATCCCTACTTCCTATGTCCTGGTTTACACTGGTCAGATGGTCCTGAACATTTATATGATGAATCTTATAAAACTTGGGGATCATGATCCCCACTTCCTAATGAACTCAGTAAACATGTACAAGTTCCTTCTCAGCCGGGCGTGGTGGCACATGCTTGTAATCCCAGCATTCGGGAGGCTGAAACCGGAGGATCTGGGTTCGTGGCCACCCTCAGCTACCTAGTGAGGCACTCCGCAACTTAGTGAGACCTGGTTTCAAAATAAAGAATAAAAAATAGGACTGGGGGTGTAGCTCAGAGGTAAAATGCCCCTGAGTTCAATCCCCAGTACCGCAAAAAAAAAAAAACAAAAAAAAAAAAACAAGTTCCTTCTCTCTGCAGAAGGGCTCAGAGGTGGAGAGAGTCAGGCCTCTGTCCCAAAGGGCTCACAGTCCATTAGGGACCAGAACAGTCTCCCTAAATGGCTGAGAACATGATCTGTTCTTCCCCTTTGTTGACAGGGCATCAACCTGTCTGGTGGTCAGCGCCAACGAATCAGTGTGGCCCGAGCCCTCTACCAGCACACCAACGTCGTCTTCTTGGTGAGTATTCCAGATGGCATTTCCCCTGGGCCCTCATCTCTGGCTGCCTCCCTGGCTTACTGCATGCGTACACACACACACACACACACACACACCCCATAACCCAACAATTTCCCTCTCCCAGTGCAAACCTCTTCTGCCACAGATACTGCCTATTTGATTTACTCATGGGGAAACTGAGGCGGGGAAGGACTAGTTCTAATAACCCACTGAAGATTTCACACTGAGCCCTGAAGTAGCCATGAGGGGAGGCAGGTTGTAGTTATAGGCTGCTTCCCTGCAGGACAGCCTCAATCTATAAACAAACATGCAACCTCCCTATCAGAATGGCAAATGCATGGAATGCACACTGCCACTTCCTATGTTATGCCCAGGGCAAATATTGATCACTGCATTATTCCCATAGAATTCATCTTGGCCTCGGAATCCCAAATACAGCACCCCAAGTAACCACTCACAATCAAACATGAGATTAAACTCATCAGATATCCCTTCCCTACTTCATGTCCCATGGCTTGGTTGATGCTGAAGAATCCTAAGACCCAGCCCATGGCCTTAAAGATTTGGAGTTTCATTAAAGAGACAGACTTGGGAGACACAGCCAGTCCAAAGCCAAACTGTGTGGCACTGATGATGAGGGGCCTGGTCCAAGAGACACTGTGAAGGCTGGGAGGGGCAGGAGGGAATGCTACCAGGAAGGAGAGTTCATTTAACAGAAGGAAAGAGCAAAAGTGGAGAAAGGAAGGAAGCTCAGGTCTCTGATCCCAGCTTTATCATCTCCCCTCTTCCACAATACATAGCACTCGTCACTAAAGACACTTCAGATGTAAAGATTCATAGTCTTTACATATTAAGAACTTTATGAGGTTCTAACTCATTCATTATCCTTCGTGAGATTTAAACACCCCTACTAGATTAAAGTTAAGTGGCTACTTTAGTTCATCAAACTCATTTTGTGTGTGTTTCTGGGGATTGAACCCAGGAGTGTTCTATCTCTGAGTGACAACCCCTAACCCTATTTTATTTTTATTTTGAAACAAGGTCTTGCTAAGTTGCTAAGGACCTCGCTAAGTCACTAAGGCTGGCTTCATACCTGCAATCCTGTTTTAGCCTCCCAAGTACTGGGATTATAGGCATGGACCACCATGCCCAGCTATTTCTTCAAACTTTTATTCAGCTCCTACCATGTACCAGGCATAGGAACAAGGGGTGTCAGATATTGGGGGCCTTGCAGAGAAGTGACAAATAACTATCAGACCTGGTTCTGTACAGGGTGTTCCTGGAGTGTTCCTGGAGAGAGGAAGGAGGAGTAGGAGTAGGGGTCAGGACAGGACACAGGAAGCACTAGTGCTTGGGTGAGTGAATGATGAGTAGGAGTTCATGAGGCAGTTCAGAAGGCTGAACATCACACCAGGCAGAGAGAACAGCTCAGGCAATGGTCTGTAATGGAGCCAGGTCCTGTGGTGTATGCCTGAAATCCCAATACTTGAGAGGCTGAGACAGGAGGATCTCAGATTCTAGGCCAGTCTCAGCAACTTAGTGAGACTTTCAGCAACTCGTTTGAGCCTTATAGGTGATGGAGAGCTACTAAAGGTTCCAGAGACAGGAAGTGAAGTGATTATATCTGTTTGCAAGTGTCAATAATCCCATTTTAAGATGAAGTAGTTGAGACCTAAAGAAGTTATATGAGTTGTCCAAGGCCACACAGCTAACTAATGTCAGTCCCTAAATTGTTTTCGGTTTTGTTTTTGGTACTGGGGATTAAACCCAGAGGCATTCTACCACCAAGCTATACCTTCAGCTTTTTTTATTTTTTTCTTTTTATCTCAAAACAGGGTCTCACTACATTGCTGAGGATCTTGCTAAGTTGCTAAGGCTAGCCTCAAATCTGTAATCCTCTTGTTTCAGTCTCCCAAATATTGGGATTAAGCCAGGTGTATCACCACACCTGGCTTGAGACACTAAATTAATGTTGATGTAAGTCTGGTGGGTTTTACGCTCACTGTTATCACTTCTCCACACCTACCTATACCTTCTCCCCTCTGCCCAGGATGATCCTTTTTCAGCTCTCGATGTCCATCTGAGTGACCACTTGATGCAGGCCGGCATCCTTGAGCTGCTCCGGGACGATAAGAGGACAGTGGTCCTGGTGACCCACAAGCTCCAGTACCTGCCCCATGCAGACTGGGTAAGGTAACACAAGGGGGACAGGCCATGGAGCATCTTTGCAGGAATCACTCAGGTATCTCTGTAGCAGTTGCCAGGTACCACAAAGCATAAAGACCAGCCCTGGATGGCCTTATGCAGGCTGCGCAGCTCAGGAGTTTAGTATCCACCAGACCTTCAGACATTCCCCACCTTGGCCTGAGCCCCTGTGGAACACCCAAGGCTGGCACCAAGAAGTCTCTGGAAGAAGCAGACTCTCAGTGCCTATGTGCTGATTCCTACCCAACTTGATGACATGTCCCCCAGCCTTGGGAAGTGCCTGTATGTATGGGAGAGCCTCTGACCCTTTCGGGAAGTGAATGGACTCAAGTTGGGATTAAATGAAAAAAAAAAATGGTAACAACCCGTAGCAGTAGTAATAGAAGCTTCACTACCATCAATAGAATGTAATGTCGTGAAAACCCACATTAACTAAATTCCCTTATTCTTCAGTAGGCAGAAAGTAGTTACATTTCAATGAATTGAAAGCACTCAATTTTTTAAAAGGTATTAGGGATTTGAACTCAGGGGCATTCTACCTCCAAGCTATATCCCCAGCTCTATTTTTTTTTTTATTTGAAAACAAGGTCTTGCTAAGTTGCTGAGGCTGGCCTCCATCCTGCCATCCTACTGTCTCAGCCACCCAAATATTGGGATTATAGGCATAAGCCACTACACCCAGAAGACCTTAATTTTTAAGATGAAGATAAAGTGACTTTTGAAATCTAGACTAGGCCTACTATATATATATATATATATAATTTCTCCTAAATAGCAGCCAAAGTTTGAAGCCCTCTCCTACCTTCAAGACTATGCCAAATGGCCCTGCTAGTCCCCCCGCCCCCAGATAAATCTATGTGTGATAAGATCCTTCTCCACTATGAAAAAGAGCAACAAAAGAAAAAAATCCAGATTTATTTAAAAACTACTAAAACAGGTACAGAAAGTTTGTGCCTGAGTTTCTGTGGTGACCCTGGCATGGTAGTTCAGGACAATCCTGAGACCAAAGAAGGCAAACACTGAGGCACCTGCTTCCTTGAGGTATCGTGAACAGGACTCCCAGGCACCTCATGCACCTCACATAAGGTGGGTAAGGGCGAAAGGATCAGGGTGTGTATCAATTAATGGGGAATCTAAGCCTAGTGCAGTGGTGCACGCCTGAAATCTTAGTACTTGGGAGGCTGAGACAGGAGGGTTATGGGTTCGAGGCCAGAACAAAGTAACTTAACGAGACCCTATTTCAAAATAAAAAGGGGCTAGGGGAATAGTTCAGAGGTAGAACACCCCTGGGTTCAATCCCCAGTAGCACAAGAAAAAAATGGGGCATCTATATGATGGCATCATTAGGTGTTTCCAATAAAAAGTCTTATTGATTTCAAAAAATTGTGGCCACACATACTTAGACCACCTAGTAGTTTGTGGAGCACTGATGGGACCTCCCAGACCCTCCATCAGGAAGAGCTAAGGGTAGCATGCAATTAGCCTGTTAAGTATATGAAAACTCCTACTGGTAGAGTCCCTGCAGGTAACCAGCCAGCCTGACCAGGATGCATTATTTTTTTCTGCAAACCCACCCCCCATGGAGAATTACATTGGTGAGGGTAGGTTATCACTGCTGCTCCCAGTGCAGCAGATGAAGGGGGCCATCTGTAGTGAGTGAAAGAATGTGTGCACCTCCGTCTCAGACTCCACAGCCAAGTGGGATGTGCCTGCGACTCCCCCTCCCCAGCCAACCCCTGAGCCTGGTTCGTGTCTGCCTTTCCAGATCATCGCTATGAAGGACGGCACCATCCAGAGAGAGGGCACGCTCAAGGACTTCCAGAGGTCAGAGTGCCAGCTCTTTGAGCACTGGAAGACCCTCATGAACCGGCAGGACCAAGAGCTGGAGAAGGTGAGTATATATCCTGGGACCAGACAGCCATCCCTGGATGGAAAAGTTCTGCTAAAACCCATATTCACAAGGACCTTGCTGCTCCAGGAAAGATGTAGGGGCTGGCATGAACTTACTCCTGCCAGAGAAGAGCCAGTACCCATATCAGGTGCCAGGGCAGAATCATTTGACCCCTCCCCTGATCCTGAGATAATCAGATACCATTTTTAGTTACACAGTTTGGGGGAATCAATTCAAACAGGCTAAGCAAAAGAAAAGTAGGGAAGTTCAAGATTTATTGGCTCATGAAACCCAAAAGTCCAGGTGTGTCATAGTTTCAAGTGTCACTGAAATTGTCACATAATCTCATAGGGAATCTGTTTCTCACTGTCTCTTGTCTCAGCTCCCCTTAAATTGTCTTCACTCTCTTGGTAGCAGTGAGGGCCATGAGCAGCCACAGGCTTCCATTATCTAGCCCAACAACTCTGCGGAAAGACAGTGCCTGTCACAGCACTTCATCAGAAGTCCCAGGGCTAACCATTATTGGTCCGGTTTTGTCATGGGCTCACCCCTGAACAAATCATTGTGGTCAGGGAGGTGGAATGTGAGGACTGGCCAGTACATTATGTTCTCACTTGAATTACGGAGACTAAGGATAGGGGAGGGATGGTCCCTCGCTGGGATATTGGGGTACTGCTATCCAGTGAAGGGGAAAAAGTAAATCCTTGCAAGTTGAATATGTCCGTGTGGGCCCTCCCCAGGCAGGGGCAATCTGTAAAGCTGACACTGACCCCCAACCTCCCTCATTTCACATGCACACCCTGAAGACATTGGCCAGGCCCCATCTGTCTTTCAGGAGACGGTCATGGAGAGAAAAGCCACAGAGCCACCCCAGGGCCTGCCACGTGCCATGTCTGCAAGAGATGGCCTTCTGCAGGATGACGAAGAGGAGGAAGGTAGAGACGGTGGGACTGGGAGTGAAATTGTCAACCATGAGGAGACTAAGGTTTGGAGTTCTGGGCGTGACAAGACAGTGTACATTGTTTAAATACCTTCCCCTCTGTGTGCCTCAGTTTCCCTATCTGTATGTGGGGATAAACTGCTCCCTGGTTCACCCTCAGAGGGATGTGGACTATAAAGCCACAGGGTGGGTTCTTATGGCCTGCAGAGGAGGCAGCCGAGAGCGAGGAAGACGACAATCTGTCCTCGGTGCTGCACCAGCGAGCCAAGATCCCATGGCGAGCCTGTGCCAAGTACTTGTCCTCGGCTGGCATCCTGCTTCTGTCCCTGCTCGTCTTCTCCCAGCTGCTCAAGCACATGGTCTTGGTGGCCATTGACTACTGGCTGGCCAAGTGGACTGACAGTGCCCTGAACCTGAACCCCGCAGCCAGGAACTGCTCCCTCAGCCAGGTGCGCCGGCAGCCCAATGGCAGGGACCCAGGTAGGGGCTGGGGAGAGAGCTGAGCTCACATATATCTCCGGGAACCCCTCATTTTCCACCTGCCCAGGAGTGCGCCCTGGACCAGACCGTCTACGCCATGGTGTTCACAGTGCTCTGCAGCCTGGGCATCGTGCTGTGCCTCGTCACCTCTGTCACTGTGGAGTGGACGGGGCTGAAGGTGGCCAAGAGGCTGCACCGCAGCCTGCTGAACCGCATCATCCTAGCTCCCATGAGGTACCCCTCTCCTGGCCACCCTGGGGCCAGTCTCTGCTCCGAGCCTTAGTTCTCTCTTCTATACAGTGGGTACAGATGAGCCTGTCATAGGCTCGTGGGCGTGACTGGAGGAGTAATGTGTGTAGAAGTGTCCTCCTGCAAGAAGCAGGGAGAAACTGGCAGTTAAACAGCAGACCCCATGCTAGGTGTTTTGCACAGTTAGCCATCTAGTTGTCATATCAGCCATTCAAAATAAGTATCTGTGGGCTCTGGGTAAAGGTTAGGTCCCTTCCCTAGTTGATACCATCTGCCCATCTCTGCCATGGAGTTCCACTGCCTCCTCTCCCCACCTCTTTCCTCTCCCTCAGCCAGTCTGCAGGCTGGCACTGGAGCATGGGGAGCTGTTTCAGTCTCTCATAATGGGATGAATAAAAAGCCCATGGCTGCTCGGTATTAAAGAGAACACTGTTGCCACCTAATTGGTTAGCTAGCCAATTTGGTTTGAAACCACAACAGGCAATCCACCTGCCTCTTGTGGATGCCTGACCTCCCCACCTGACCACACTGTTTACTTTTAAGCCTCATAATCTCCGTGTGGCCCAGGGACACAGCCTCCGAGTTGACTTACCCTCTATTTGCTCCAGATCTGAGGTTCCGACAGTCTGTTTGGGGCTGGGCTGACTCCAGGTCACTGTCAGAGTGCTGACGGACAGATCAGCCTCACAGGGTCAGCCAGCTGACAGGCTGTCCCCAGGGCCCTGTTCCCCTGGCAGGTTGTCCCTCTGGAGAGGACTCTGTGTCCTAGAAGGACAGCTGCTGAGTAAAGTCAGGGTGGGGAACAGCCGAGGAGAGTGGAAGTAAACTAAGAGAGGAGCAAACCAGGGGCCAGCACCCCTTTGGGCAGTTGCAGGAATTCTTAGGGACGTGGGCCAGATGTCTGCAGACCAGCCAGGGCAACTGCTCCCAGGAAACCAGACCTGCAGATGACTCTAGAGACACTTTAATCAAATATATAGCCACCCTCATTCAATAAGCAGAACATAAATCGATAACAGAATAAGTGACTGTGGTGGTTGCCTTGTAGGTTTTTTGAGACCACACCCCTCGGGAGCATCCTCAACAGATTTTCATCTGACTGTAACACCATTGACCAGGTACAGAGGACAGAGGACTGTACCTCATTCCCCCAGTATATAGAGAGGCCAGGGCCCTAGGAACCTCTCCTCCTTGTTGCTGAGTTCCCCAAATCAGACGCTGAAAGCCCTGTTCCCAGAAGGGGCCCAGTGTCCCCAATCTGATTATGATGCTGTTTCAGGGCCTGGGGCCTCCCCATGGGACCTTCATAATGAGACTGAGGGAAACCAAATCTCTTTGGCTTCCATCCAAAACCCCAGTGGCTCATTCTAGAAAGGTTCCTGCATATTCTGAACCAAAGTGGGTGATTATGTGGGGGAATATTCATTTGGATTCAGCCTGTCTTCTTTATTTACCATTGTACTAGATGGTGAGAAAACAAATTCCCAAATCCTGCCCCAGGGAACTTCGAGTATAGCTAGACAAATAAGATACCTGCCTGTAATAAAATGAAGGAACAAAACATGGTTCAGGGAGAAACACTCTGAACACAATTTAATACCAAAACACACCTGCCTCTCTCCCTTGCCTCCCTCAGCACATCCCGTCCACACTGGAGTGCCTGAGCCGCTCCACCCTGCTCTGCGTCTCAGCCTTGGCTGTCATCTCCTATGTCACACCTGTGTTCCTTGTGGCCCTCTTACCCCTGGCCATCATATGCTACTTCATCCAGAAGTACTTCCGGGTGGCATCCAGGTGACGGCAGCGTTTGACATCTCAGGGGGTTGGGGGATGGGAGGTCCTTTGCAGTTGAGCAGTTTGATACACTTATTAGAATTATTGTCATAAAAGTATAGTATTATCATGTTCCCTTTCCCCAAGAGGAAAATAGAAATAACAAATAGAAATTGAAGGAAATACCTACATCCATATTCTGCTACCCAAACAACCATCCATCAGCACGCACACACTGCAATTAATATCTGAATTCCTTCTTTGGGAGATATGCTTAGGAATGGAATCGCTAGGTCAAAGTATAGATGCGCATTTATTATGCCTTTTATTCATTTTGTCAAAATGTTTTCTGTGAGGGCTGCGTGATTTCAGTGGCCAGACTGATTGCCAATGGCATGATACAAGAGGTGTCACAGTTATCACGCCTCCCAGCCATGGGGGCCCAGAGCGTGGCTGGAAGCCTTAACCTGACAGAGCCTCTCCCAGACACTCTCATTGATCATATTTGTCCTCATGAGCCTCAGAGCCATGCATACTACCACCAGTGGATAATTAAATAAGTATCATGGATCACAGCTAGCGTTTTAAAGTAAGGAAAGAGAACAGAAAATATCAGATGGTATTCATACAGTAACAGCAAGCTTTGATCCATGAAATCTTTGTTTTGGTCATCTAGAAGTGTATGTACTAATGTGTGATATAAAACATATCTCTTACTGTAGGTTATGGTCAGAAAAGTTAAGTTCTTCTCCCCAAGTGCACATATTTGGCTAGAAATTTATCAGCAATAATAATAATAATTAAATTTAGTTGCATTTTGAACACAACAACCTGTCCAAAATGTTCAACATTTATTAAATGGCGTTTTGCTTGGATGACCCAGAATGCCCCTAGATACCCATGAAGAACATAGTGCATTGATATTAACTACAGTGGCTTTTCAACCACTGTACCGTACTTTGTACTTCAAAATGTTTCTAAACACTCTGTAGTACAAGCTGTTCTACAAAGTTCATTTCTTCTGCCAGAGAAGAAATGTTCTCCGGTTCCTCTGGTACCACTCTGGCCCTGGAGATAGTGTGTCCAGGAAAGCAGCTTCCTGCATCCAAACCTGGCCTGCCTGGCACTGATGTGCAGACAGGGCACAACTGTGGGTGGGGGAGACCATTCTGTTGCCATGGAAACCTCTTCCCCCACCCACCAAGGAGCTCTTTACATGCTGGTCTATCATGTGCCAAAGCCTATTGTGATTCTTGGGAAAGGAAGGATTAAGAACTTTGAGTCTGACCTTTCTCTTCCCTTGGCCAGGTGCCTCAGGTTCAGGGTGTCCACCTGTAAAATGGAACCAGTGCTGCCTTCCTCTCCTCAGTGCCAGGCTGGCAGTAGGATGCCACCAGATACAAGTGTGAGGTGGCCAATGCCCGGGATGACAGGGACCGTGCTTCCCAGGCTCTGCTTAGCCTTTCACGTAACCAGTGTCGTCCTGTGCTCACAAAAGTGTGATGGGAGGTGTGTTGTCTTCCCTTCTGCAGCCAGGAACCTGAGACCTAGAGAGGTGCAGCCATTTCCCCTACACACTGGAGGGGTGGAGCTAGGATTCAGGCCCTGCCCTCCTAACCATTCTGCTCTGTTCCCCACACAGGGACCTGCAGCAGCTGGATGATACCACCCAGCTCCCACTACTTTCCCACTTTGCTGAGACCGTGGAAGGCCTCACCACCATCCGGGCCTTCAGGTACAAGTCCAGGTTCCCCCAAGGCAGGGGTGGGGTGGGGCAGGGTCATAGGTCATGAGAGTCAATCCAAAGGGTCCCACTTAGGAAGGCCCAGGTCATCACTCTCAGCACCTCCTCGGGCCCCAAGTCCCAGGTGATGTCCACTAACAAGGACAAGCCACAGAATTCCAAGGCTATAAAATTCCAGCCCTGCACACAAGCCTGTGGCCCCTGAACTAAGACAGACCGCGCAAAGAAACGAGGCTGGGACAAGTCTTTGACTGTTGAGGCTCAGGCCAACTCCAAGCCTTCTGTCATTGAGAGCCTCCTATGCCAACTACTCTCCATGACACACTCATTCATGCTGCACTGCCACCCTTGGTGCTGAAGACAATTGTTCCCATTGCACAGACAAGGAAACTGTGGCACAGGGAGGTTCTAGAACTTCTCCATGTAAGGTCCCACAAAACCCTGACTTGCTCATTTGTTGGACCAGCATTTCCTGAGCACCCACATGTGCCAAGGCCCTTGCCAGGCACTAAAGAGATGAGTATGAGCAGCTGTGTTTACAGTCCAGGCTTTGAGCAGGCCAGGACAAACCTATGTCTAGCTGCTCTGCAAAGAGAAGTAATCATGAAAGCATCATAGACAGGGTGTCATAGGAGCTAGGATTGAGGAATTTCCAAAGAACTCAGTGCCCCTGCCATCCTCTTGTCACCCTGAGTGATGATGTGGGGCTGGACAAGAGCCTCTGAGGCTGCCTGGGAGTCGGGGGAGGGGGGTTGCTCCCCCAGCCAAGTCCTGGTCAGATCTGTTGGGGCCTCTCTCCTCCTGCCTGCCAAGCCAGAGACCCCTGACCCAGATAGCTGGGCTCTGGTCTCTAAGCCTCACTAAGTGATAATAAGTTATTTTTAGAAGGGCACAGCTGCATGGGGTATGATAATCACCATGTGACACCAGGCCCTGTGTACAGGAGTAACCCTATGTCTCAAGGACCAGCTGGGGGTCCAGAGAAGCTGGCCTCCCCCCACCCCCCATGAAGTCCAGTACCAGTCCTGGGAGAGGTGCCAGGGCCCTGTGCAGCCCTGCACCCTCCACTTGCTTCCTGGGGCAAGTGAGGCCCTTAGGCGTCTTGTCTGAGCACAGCAGAGCTCTCCCCAGACCCGGGCTCTGCTCCCTAGACATCCCCTGCCCCGCCCATGCCTGTGCTGTCCTCCAGATAGAAGCCTCAGGGTTGGCACTAGGTTCCAGAGTCTGTCCCCAGCCACCTCCTCTTCACAAGCCTGCATCGCCTAGCTTCAACCTCCAGGTCCCTCCATACCCCCAGGCCTAGCCTCTACTCTGAGTTTTGGTGATGCTCCCCTTATAGTTGGTGTCCAGAGGCCTTTAGATAGGCCTGGAACAGAGAGACTGACTTTCCTAAAAGAAGTCTTGGGCAGACCTCTTGTGAGTGGATGCCAGCACCCTGTCACCACCCTTGGCTCAAGTGCGTGGCTGAAGCCAAAGCCGTGGTCAACCAGAGACTTTGCTGCCCAGCGAGGCCCCCACAGTCTGCCTGACACAGTGAATGACTCTTAAATTTGAATGACTTTTTAATCATCCTGTATGCATTAACTTGCTGGCTCTGGCCCAGCAGCCTGCCCTGTGGGAAGCTAACTAGCATTTATTGATTGCACACTTACTGAGAGCCAAGTGCTAACTGTTAGGTGTGCACTACTGCATTTAATCTCATAGTGGTCTGGTGACATAGGTATGAGATCCATGTTCTACAGACAAAATCGAGTCCCAGAGAAGCTGGTAACCAATCCGAGGTCACACTGACAGAGAGCTGGTGCAGGGCCTGGAACCCAGGTCTGTCTGACCTTCTGGACTTCCCCAAGAAGCTCTGTCTTTTTCACAAGAGTTTGCAGAGAGCCCGGTACCAGGCTCAGCTTTGAGTCCAGAGGTTATTTCAGTCCATGTAGAGCTATTACTATCACCATCTTACCGATGAGGAAACTGAGTCTCCATCCTCACACAATCGTGACATTCAGATACCACCCTGGGTTTGCACAGCTCCAAAGCAGAGTTTTTCTCCAGTCCCCAGACACACTGTTGCACAACTGTGGAGGAGCTCTCACCTCTCATACACCCACCCTCAGGCTCTCCTGTCACTCACCCGGGGGCCCTCAGGCCCATACATCTGGAGGGAGGCATGTGCACACGCAGCACTCCACACACACACTTACCCAAGCCCTTCAGAGTCATGTTTCACACTTACCTCTGACACATCACCCGCCCGCACACACCCAGCGCGTGCTATGTCATCACACCCTCTCACATACCCCAGAGACTCACTTCGCTGTCTCCAGACACATGCCCCCCCCCACCCAGAAATAATCTAAACCCAACAAACAGCTTCAGGAGTAAAAAGCAGATGTCTGACAAGGCACGTCTTGAGTCCCTCTGAGTCCCTCAATTGGGTCTTTATCGGACCAGTGGTGTCGAGGTGACTTCCCATTCTTTCATTCATCATCACAGGAGTCTCCTGGCCTTCCTCTGGGCCCAGCCCATGCCAGCAAGGTCTGAGGAAGGTGGTCTAGGAGCCCAGGATGGTGGGAGAAAGGAGGCAGGTCCCTGCACAGTAACACAGAGGAAGGTGGATGAGGGATGAGTGTGGGAAAGAAACCTCCAGGGTTCCTTGCACAGAGAGATTCTATCTGCCTCAGAAGGTCAAGGAATGTTCTGCTCATTTGTTCAACAAATAGTTAGTGATAGTACCAGGTGCCAGCAACAAAACAGATATGATCTCCAGCCTCATGGGTTTTCCAATCTGAAAATGGATCATGAACAACCAGAGAAATTGCTGTACAAGAAGACACTATGAAGCTAACAGCCTGCAGGGATAGAGAATTGTAGGGCATCCTACTTTAGGTAAGTTAGTAACCAGTAAATGTCTCTCTGAGGAAGTTGCCAGGTAAAGAAAGGCCTAAACATTAAGCAGAAGCCAGTCTGTGGAGAACAAGGGAGAAAGCGTTCCAGTCAGTAGGGAGAGCATAAGCAAAGGCCCTGGGGTGCAGAAGAACCTGATTTGTCATGGAACTTTGAAAGGGTTGGGGTGGCTGCAGCATTGCATGTGAGGGAGTTTGTGGCAGGGGACAAGGTTGGCAGAAGCCTGCTCACACAGGCTCCTGCAAAGGAGACAGTTCTGTACCCTAAAAGCCAGCTGACGCCACTGATACTCTCAGTATTGACACAGTTTGTGATTTAGAAAGATGGTGCTGGCTGTCAGGTGGAGAGTAACCTGCAGAGAAATAGCAGCACTCTTATTAGGGAGCCAGTGCTGAAGTCCATGAGCGTTTGTGGAAGCAGCGTTCAGGAAGCAGGAGAGAGGTGGACCGAGGCAAGAACTATTTGGGAAGTAGACATGAGAGGATTCATTGAGGGATTGGATGTGAATCCAGATGCTTCCTGGGTTTCTGGCTTGAGAAACTGGGTGGATGGTGATGCCCTTTCTTCCTCAGGGGAAGACCTGGAGAGTTTGAAGGAGGTGGGTCTCTACAGGTTAGAGTAAGAAGGAAGGAGCAGGGAGGGCATTCCAGAGAGGATGATGTACATAAATTGGCAAAGATGGCCTATCTAGGGGCTGGTGAGGCCAGGTGTCCCCTCGTAGGCAGGGAGAGTCCTGGGAGCAATAGTGGACTAACATTGTTCCCTTACAACCTCCTCATCCGCCCTCCAGGTACGAGGCCCGGTTCCAGCAGAAGCTCCTCGAATACACTGACTCCAACAACATTGCCTCCCTCTTCCTCACGGCTGCCAACAGATGGCTGGAAGTTCGCATGGCAAGTGCCACACTCCCACCCAGGCCCAGGGAAGGGGTTCTGAGGGGAGTGTGAAGCAGGCGCACAGGTCAAATGAGGACCGGGGTAGGGAGAGAGATCAGGGGACTAGACTGTGTGAACACAACTTCCTTCCCGCTCTCCCTTCCCTGGGAGTCCTTCCAGGTGGCTTGTGTATCTGAGGGGCATGCCAGGAGCAAGAACAGTTGTGTGTGTGCCTGGTAGGTGTGTCTGCTGCAGGTCGTGTGTGTGTGTGTGTGTGTGATTTTGGCCCCCATGCCTACTCAGGGAGTGGATAGCATAAGTTTGGGGGTACCCTGGGCCCCCCCCCCATCTCCACCAGCCTCCCATGTGTCTGATGCTGGTATGACTTGGGGTTAGTGGAGCTGCCCTCTGCCCTAGAAGGGTGTGAGGTGGGATGGGGCCTGTGGCTCCAACCCCCCAGGACCCGGGCCAGCTGCTGTCCCTCCACAGGAGTACATCGGTGCCTGTGTGGTGCTCATCGCGGCCGCCACCTCCATCTCCAACTCCTTGCACAGGGAGCTCTCCGCTGGCCTGGTGGGCCTGGGCCTCACCTACGCCCTAATGGTGAGTGGCAGCAGGCCAAAGCAGGGAGAGGTCAGACACCAGCACCGGAGGATCCCAGAGCTCCTCCCCTAACTGGGTCATGAGGCACCCTCCGCCCCACACCCTACCACGTGGGCACGGAGTCTGACTGGTGGGGCCGCGGGCCCAGGCCCCAGACATATGGTGGGCGAGGAGCCACACTTATTGTGACCCTCCCCGTGCCGCCAAGGAGGCCACTCTGAAGAGACAGTAACAACAGACATCTGAGGGTGCCTGGTCCTCAGCCATCCTGGTGGCCAAGGATGGAAGAAAGTGGTCATGAGCATCCATGGCTGGCTCACTCCCCACAGGTCTCCAACTACCTCAACTGGATGGTGAGGAACCTGGCAGACATGGAGATCCAGCTGGGGGCTGTGAAGCGCATCCACGGACTCCTGAAAACCGAGGCGGAGAGCTATGAGGGGCTGCTGGGTGAGGGCGCAGGGGGCAGGCTTGGGCTGGGGGCGGCCCTCCGGGATACTGGCTGTGCCCATGCCTGATGGCTGACCCCAGCTTGGCCCCCAGCACCTTCGCTGATCCCGAAGAACTGGCCGGACCAGGGGAAGATCCAAATCCAGAACCTGAGTGTGCGCTACGACAGCTCCCTGAAGCCCGTGCTGAAGCATGTCAACGCCCTCATCTCCCCAGGACAGAAGGTCAGGCGACAGGGCCTGAGGGCATGGAGAGGGATGGCTCCGGGTCACCCCGAGGGCTTCCAGGGCCCGTCCCGGCCTCTCAATCACGCTGACCTCCAGTCTCCTAGCCCTGGCCTGTCACACTGACCTCTCCTCCTCTTGGCTGTCCTCAGATCCTGTCTCCCCACTTGTCCACTAAAGAGATGATAGTCTGGGCTCCTCTGGCTGATAGGATCTTAGTCAGGGTCCCCCTCCCTGCAAATGGTCACTGACACCCCACCACCACCACCACCACCACCAGGGCACTTCCCCTGAGCTCCAGAGCAGACGTCTGGGGCAGAGAGCGAGGCCACCCTGGTCCTCAGGGAGGGAGCGCTGTCTAGCAATCTGACCCAACTCTCCTTCTGTCCCTCCTCACTCGCCCCATCTCTCTGACACTGCCCCTCTCCTTCCATCTCTTTGTCTCTCTCTGTCATCATTTGTCTCATTATCTCTGACCTTTGGGTGTACCTGTCCCTCCCTCACTTGTCCTTGTGCTACTCTCTCTTGTCTCTATATTGACCTCTTATTTTAAATTTGACTGGACCCAGCCGGGCGTGGTGGCGCACGCTTGTAATCCCAGCATTCGGGAGGCTGAGACCGGAGGATCCGGGTTCGCGGCCAGCCTCAGCTACCTAGTGAGGCACTCTGCAACTTAGTGAGACTTGGTTTCAAAATAATGAATAAAAGATAGGGCTGGGGTTATAGCTCGGAGGTAGAATGCCCCTGAGTTCAATCCCCAGTACTGAAAAAAAAAAAAAATAAAATAAAATAAATTTGACTGGACCCAAGAGCCAGAAGGCAATGGGGTCAGAGGTGGCTCAGTCTAAGATAGGGTACAGAGACACATCACTATGCAACACTCTCAGCCACCGAGGTCCTCTTGCCATACCTAGGCACATAAAGACACACCAGACCCCACAGCCACATACCAGGCACACCCAGACCCACGCCCAGGCCCAGACACCCTGCACCATGCTCTCAGGTCCCCATGTAAGCCCTTCTTGTGCCTACCACAGCAAACATGCCCAAACCTGCTGCCCAGCCTGGCCAAAGAGAAGCTCGTCAGAAGACCAGGGCCAGAGGAGATGCTGAGACCTCCCACACTTGCATGCCTTCCCAGGACCAGCGCTACAGACCACTCCCAGCAGCGCCCAGAGTCTCAGCAAAACACCTGCTCCTCTCTTTCAGATTGGGATCTGCGGCCGCACAGGCAGTGGGAAGTCCTCCTTCTCTCTCGCATTCTTCCGCATGGTGGACATGTTTGAAGGTGAGTTGGATGTTGGGCACCCCCCATGTCCCCACAGCCACCAGATGGGACTCAATGACAGGTCATATGTCACAGGATGCCCAGCCATCACTACCTTCCTCTGCTTCCCCATTGGGACCCCTGCCCCTGGCCGAGCCCATCCCCAGCACCACCCCCACACCTGGTGGCACCCACCTGTGACATCGTCCCCACGCAGGGCGAATCATCATCGACGGCATTGACATCGCCAAGCTGCCCCTGCACACCCTGCGCTCGCGCCTCTCCATCATCCTGCAGGACCCAGTCCTCTTCAGCGGCACCATCCGGTGAGCCCCTCCACCACCTCCCCACCCCGGCCCTCGCCCCGCACAGGTCCATCCAGTCTGCAGCAAAGAGGAGAGCATGGGGGACCAGGGCCTTTAGAGAAGTGTCTCCTTCACCCCTTCTTCTCATTAGACCCAGGCAGGCACTGGTGGGACCCTCGACCCCTGCTCTCACATGCCACCCAACCCATGGCCACTACCTCAGTGCTCCCACCCAGCCAGGCCTCCCAAGCCACTTGGTCTCACTCATAGCACCTTCACCAGCCCCGCCCTCTGCAAGGCCCTGGGGATGGGGCAGGACCCCACTCCCCTCCCTACAGAGCTTGCTGTGCCACCCTCCAGATTCAACCTGGACCCTGAGAGGAAGTGTTCGGACAGCACACTGTGGGAGGCGCTGGAGATCGCCCAGCTGAAGCTGGTGGTGAAGGCGCTGCCAGGAGGCCTCGGTAATGACTCCTGTATGGCAGGGGGGGAATCCTCACACTGGGGTCTTAGGTGTGCCCTGGGCGTGGAGTCTGGGTTTGACCATGTAGTCCTACCTTTCACCATTTGGAGGCCCAGAGAGGTCAAGTGACTTGCCCCAGTCACACCACAGGTCAGTTCAGGATCTTGCCCCTCCTACTGGATATAGGGGGAGGGGGGACAGTAGAGGTCACAGTGAGATAGTCCTCAGTACCATCATGGCATCTGCAGCCCC